>WHVE01000676.1:0-72141 GCA_015178995.1 Trichophaea hybrida | reverse complement strand
TATCAGTTGTAGCTTGTCCGAGCCTTTTTTGACGTCCGTTGTTGATACACAGTCCTTCACTGCTGTCGAATGGGCAGTCCTTGCATACATTTTGAATCCAGTTCCACAATTCCTTTGGATCGCTTCGTCCTGATTTACCACCTCTATGAATGCTATCAGCAGTCCTTGTTGTATTCGTTTGTCGAGATTCTCCGTTTTAAGCACGATTTGTTGGGTTTTTTCTGCCCCCCCCTTCGGAGGAATGTCTCCTGGCATTCTGGTGAGTGCGTCGGGCTTTTGACCTTGCTTTCCTGGGTGGTATATAATCTTAAATTTGAATCGTGACAGGAATTCGGACTATCTTGTTTGTCTTCTATTGAGTAACTTTGACGTCATGAAGTATTCGAGGTTCTTGTGATCCGTCAGTATCTTAATAGGATGTACTGACCCTTCGCATTCCGGTCTCCATTGTTCCAGACTCTTAACTCTGGCTCCCAGTTCTTGATCGTAAATCTCGTAATTCTCTTCTACCGGAGAATGTTTCTTCGAGAAGAATGCTACCGGGTGGAGGATTCCTTGATCGTCGTATTGAGATAATACTCCTGCAAACACGTAGCTCGAGACATCGGTTTCCAAAACAATTTCTTTCTCATAGTCGAAGTGTGCTAGGACTGGTGCTGTTGTAAACGCTTCCTTTAATTCGGTAAATGCTCTCTTTTGATCGGGGCCCCAGTGGAAAGGTACCAGCCTTTTCGTGAGTTTGTTAATGGTTGAACTACCCTGCTATAATTGCTTATAAATCTTCGATAGAAGTTTGCGAATCCTAAAAACGCTTGGACTTCTTTGAGCTTGCCGGGTGCTTCCCATTCTTTAACCGCTGTTACTTTTTCCGGATCCATTCTGATTCCATTTACCCCAACTATTAATCCAAGGTATTTCACTTCCTGTTGGTGGAACTCGCATTTTTCCGCTTATAGGTACAATCCAGCTTCCTTAAGCATCGTCATTATTGCTCGAACGTGTTCCTTATGTTCCTTTAAATGTCACTGTAGATAAGGATGTCGTCCAGGAATGCCGAACAGAAAATATCTAGAAAGTGGCGAAGAGTGTCGTTGATAAATTCCTGAAAGCTAGCTGGTGCATTGGTGAGTCCAAAGGCATAACGAGGGATTCGAACAAGCCATAACGGGTTCTAAATGCCGTTTTCCATTCGTCTCCTTCTGCTATTGGGATCATGTTGTAGGCATCTCGGACATCCAATTTGGTGTACCATTGGGCTTTGATAATCTCAGCAGGGTTTCCTGGATTAATGGTAATGGGTACCGATTTTTATAGTTCCTTCGTTGAGTCCTCGGTAGTCCACGCGTAATCGTAGACCTCCATTTGGTTTTGGTGCGAATAACACCGGTGCTCCACATGGTGATGATGACGATCTGATGAATCCTTTTGACAAGTTCTTTTCAATCCATTCTTTTAGGACCTGAAGTTCTTCTCTTGAAAGGCTGTATATTTGTCCGAAAGGTGGGGTGAATCCGTCTTGGATTGTAATCTTATGGTCATATGGTCTGTGTGGTGGTAGTCTCTCAGCAATGACTTTGTCAAAGAGGGGAAGAAACTCATGGTATTCCTTGGGGATTAATTGTTCCAGCGGTTTTTCTTGAAGGTCCTTAATTTCCAGGGCCTTATTGATTTCGTATAAGGTTACCGCATATACTTTGAGTTTCTCCTTCTCATTTCGTCTCATGAATGGGGCTGCCACTATTGCGCATATATCCAGTTTTGATTTGTCTGATTCCGTTGTTTCCATATGATTACCCCATACCCATACGCTCGAATGATGTTAAAAATGTTTCTGGCAGTATTCGCTTTCGAATCCTATCCTTTTCTTTTGGAACTTGACCGTAACATCGTGAAGTTGTAGCCATGGTAATCCCAATACAATTGGATCATGTCCGAGTTTTGTAACGAATGCTGGTAATTGTTCTTGATGTCCGCGTATGCCTAAGTCCAGTTTAGCCATTGTGGTGATTGTTCCTCATTCGATGGGCCTTCCATCTATAACTTCCAATTCTCTTGATTCTTTTAACTCCTTTTCTTTTAACTGATGATGGCGGACGAAATCTTTGTCAATGAATGCTATTCCAGTGGCTCCGCAGTCTATCAAAGCGTGGGTATCAATGATTCTGTCTTCTATTTTCAGCGAGCATTTCACAACGAGATGTTTGCTTTCCACACAAGATTTCTTTATTTCTGCGCTTGATATAGAAAACTGCGAAATACCAAAACTAGCATTAACTGACAAAGAAGATTCGTTTCCAGCGCAATTGCCATCCTTATTGCACTGGACTAAACCTTTCCCGATTGCACTTCCTTTCCCTTTGTTGTCGAGTCTGCATCATCCTCATTTGCCGCCTTCCTGAAAGGTGATATCTCCGTCTGCCCTGACACTGCTTTCAACTTCCTTGGGCAAGAAGCCGCAAAATGCCTACTGTCCCGACAATACATGTACAGTCCTCCTTCCCTTCGTCTCTTCCTTTCCTCAGGTGTAATCTTCTTTCCTTTGACTGCTGAAAGGTCCATCGGAGCAGGGCCGTGATAACCTGCTACTGATCCTGCAGGTGCCGCGTCTGGGGCAAATATGGTGTTGGTCGTGTTTTCGGATTTCTTGTAACCCTCCCATTTCCCAGATTTCTTTTCCGTCGCTCTTCTTCTCAGCTGTGAATCTCTTTTCGACACCATTTTGACGAATTCGATCATGCTTTCTGGCTCTTCGATGTGCTGTATAGAGTCTTTGAGCTCGTTGCTCAGTCCCTTTCGTAAGGCGTCCAGCTGGACATCTTCGTTACATTTGGTAACTACTACGTATCGTTGAAATTCCGCATAGTATTGGGAGAATTTGCGGTCTCGTTGCTTGAGTTTCTCGAGTTCCCTCTTGGCTGTCGTTGCTCTATCTTGATCTCCGAATGCTACATCCAGCAGGTCAACCAGGTCTTTCAGGGTATTGAGCTTGACTTCCCCTGAGATTTCGTCACAGTGTGGCATTAATTGTGCCAAAGCCACTCCTTTTAGGCATCCGACTGCATACCTCAACTTCTTCTGTTCGTTGTTGAATGCTTTCGGTTTTCCGGCTATCATCAATTCCAACTGCACTTTCCATCCTCGGCGTTCCTTCCTGTTTTCTCCTGAGAAGCTAGCAATGTCATTTATCTTCTCTTCCCACTCTTCCCTGTCCGTCCTTTCTCCTGTTTCTGCCGTCCTTCCTTCTGTCAATTTCAAAATCCTGGTTACTTGTTGCCGATTTTCCTCCGCCAGGTTTCTGAACATTTCCATCTGAGCGTTGGCATCCTCCAGGTCTTTCCTTAATTCCGTTAGGTCTGGATTTGCTTCTTCCAGTGTTTGTTTCAGAATTCGGTTTTCTTCTTGCAGATCCCCATGATTGCATGTTTGCTGTGTTTCCTTAGCTGCTGCTGCTTGCTGCGTAAGCAGTAACTCCTGCTTCAGATTGTCCCTTTCCTGGGTCACGGTTTCTCCTAGTGCCAACAACTCCGACATTCGTGCTTCCGCATCTTTCACAGATTGCCGTTCCTTTAGTAATTCGGTCAATCTGCTGGTTGTTCGTAGTTGGGCCAGCGCTGTCAATCGTTTGTTGACGTCCGTGATGTGTTCTCTCAGCTGTGCTTCGTTCATGGTTTCTATATTCTTCGCAGCCACGTTGTCCAGTTCTGTTTGTAACGCTCCCGTCAATGTGACGTCTCGTGTTGGTCTGGAGGATTCTCCTGACATCTTTGCTGTGATGTTGAGAGGCTGCTGTGAGGAGGTTGGCAGCGGTGAATTTTGACCGGATTTTTTGATTTAAGCAGTCTTCCACTTGGTCGATGTTGTGTTGGATTTGTTGAACTACTGCTTCGATTTCGGCTTCCAGGAACGGATTGACCATTTACCAGACGAACACTTCGTGTTTGCTGGGGGTCGTTATGATGATCAGTGGGGTTGGTGGAGCCGTCGGGTGATGTTCTCGGTCTACTTCCTTCCCCTTATTTGCTTTCCGTTCGTTGTAGTCTGTCCAGGAGATTTGGCTTTCTACGTCTTTTTGTGTTGCCTTGATTGTGGCTTGGGCGTCTGCAGCTCTTCCGATTGTTGTATGGGAGCCTCCGCAGTTGTGCTCACAGTAACACGGTTCTTCGTCCTGACAATTGATGTGGAGACCGTGGTATTTGGTCCAGAAGCTTTTGAATACTGGATCGTTTATTTGAAGTCCTCCTCCGTTTTTTGCTGCTTCAATCCAGTAACTGTTTCAGGGGGAAACTGCTTGTGGTTCGTCCCAGAAGTATGCTTCCAGGGGTTCTGTGGTTTCGAGGATGATAGCGTCGATGCTATCGAAGGCATTCAGTGGTTCTTGTTCAAAGAGATTTGTGGTTTGACCGGCTAGGTCGAAGAAATTGATTCGGGATTGTTGAGGTTTGTTGCTGTCGTATGCTGTCATTTAAAACAGCGTGGATCCTTCCCTCCGATGTTTCCACAGGCACACAATGCAGGAGTGTCTCCAAAAGCTGTGTACTGTGAGCTTGTTTTCGAAGTTTCCAACTGATTTAAACACGGAGCAGAGGGAATTGCAGGGTCGGTGACAAAAGTAACAACCGCTTCGATGAGGGTAGCGGCACATATACTGAAGTATAACCGGTAGAATCGATTGTAGACTCGTTCTTCTGTCAAGGGTTCAAGGCTCGGAGTTCTAGGGGTTATAAAAACCAAACTAAGGCGTAGGTGTTTGTGCGGTCGTGCAGTGATCACGGGTACTGCGTAACTAACAAAAGACTCGAAATCCGGAATCACAGAAGTGAACAAAGGTTGATGCCGAAGCTATTGATTGTTTTGTAGACTAGAGAACGAGTGAAGAACAAACCTATCCTCCGCAAATCCAGTCTCCTTATATACAGCTAACGCGACCGTCGTCACCTTTACTCACTCGTTCCAAAATACATCTTAACTCTTCCGAACTATGTACGCAACCCTCTCATACCAATGCTCACACCATAATCATCACGCCATATTTACAACGCAACCAACAAAACTTGATTCCCTTTCACGAAACCTGATTCCTTCCAATGAAACCTGATTCCCTTTAACAAAACCTGATTCTTACTAACAAAACCTGATTCCTATCGTCATCCCTTATTTCCATCATCGATCCTCATTCCTTCTCCGATCCTCACTCAACACAACCATGACAAAACTGGTGAAGTTATCTCCACAGATCTTCAAGTCCAATACGCTCGCATTCTTCATGCACAAGCCAATAGCACTGCAGCATATCAACACCTGACACAATACCTCTTCCGCAACAATATTGTAGAAGACTACTTCCACTACTACCACGCCAGTCAGTTGCCTTCCCAATACACTTTCGACAAGTCAAACAAGGACTACCTTCAAGACACCTACAACTTCTAAAAAGGTAGCAGCCGCACCCTCCGGATGCCTGTGTATCTCCACATTCGCTGCCCAGTCAAATGAGCCACCATCGAGATACATTTCTTCCAATACATCATGGTCATTAAACTCAGACTATACTACCATCGAGTTCAGCAATACCGATCTACCTCTACACTCACAGGGTCAGCCCCATAACAGTGGGTGCAAAACATCAATGATCAAGTGAACAACAAAAACCTGGAACAGCTTTTGAAGAATGCAATCTAACTCCTACTTTTGTTGGTAAGCCCGAAACAGTCATGTTCTTTGCAGGATTCTCATCTCAAGCCCACACACAATTAGTTCCTGTACAACAAAGATCTGGGGAGAAACACTAGCAAAAATATGTATTTCTTTTTGAGGTTTCTGAGGTTTCTTCCGGGTTTCTGAGGTTTCTGAAATTGGCTGGTACCGTATTTTCTCAAATTGGATTATTGGAAGCTTCATATCATTACTGAGAAAACCGATTGGGTTTTGTGAACTGTGCGCTTTTTGATGATAGGAAGATCCATGTTGATGTTTCCATCCCAGCCAGTGTACAATTCGTCCCTGCCAATTTCGGACTTAGAAAACATTCTCTTCCATCTTCAACCCCTGACACATGATTTCGTTCATTGCACCATCTATTCACACCGTTGTTACGTTCACTATCACCATCACCATCACCCTGACAACCATTTACACCCCTGAAGCATTATATTATTTGCTCCACCCTTTATTTGCACTGGTGTCACCATCACCATCACCGTCACCATCACCATCACCATCACCATTGCCATTGCCATCACCATCACCTTCGCCATCACCATCACCTTCGCCATCACAATCACCATCGCCATCACCATCGCCATCACCATTGTCATGACCATCACCATCGCCATCACCATCGCTATCACCCTGACAACCATTTATACCACAGAATTCCATATTTACTTGCTCCACCGTTTATTCGCACCGGCGTCACTATCACCATCACCGTTACCATCACCATCGCCATCAGCCTGACAACCATTTATACCCCCGAATCCTTATTTCAATCGCTCCACCCTTTATTTGCACTGGTTTCACCATCACCATCACCATCACAACCCTCCTCCGCCTCCTTCAGTGCTGACCCCCTTCAAACTTTTGCAAATCAACTCTGATTGACTCGTGGGTATGCTCAATCAATTTGTCTCGCCGAGTGCATTATGATGGTGCAAGCACGCTGCGGTACGTCCATTATTGGCTCTGGACTGGCCGCTCTACTGCTGCTTCTCCTGCTGAATTCATCTAACCTTTGCCGTTCAACTCTCATTCACTCGTGGATAGGGCCATTCGATTCGTCTCGCCGAGTACATTAAAACGGTGCAAGCACGCTGGGGTATGTCCATTATTGGCTCTCGACTGGCTGCTCTACTGCTGCTTCTCCTGCTGAATTCATCTAACCTTTGCAGTTCTACAATGATTTACTCGTGGATAGGGCCATTCGATTCGTCTTGCGGAGTACATTAGGACAGTGCAAGCACGCTAGGGTACGTCCAGTGTTCTCAACCATCCCGTCCGTCCGTCCTGACCTAGGACGGGGACGGGACGGCGAAGCGCCGTCCGTCCCAGGGCAGGACGGAAATGGCGCCGTCTTTTTGGAGCAGGACGGTGACGGACGGTTAGGATGGCCGATAACGGAGCTTTCGCCGTCCCCGGCCGTCATCCGCCGACATCCGTGGATGTTGATTTCTCAGTGTACATAAAACATAATCTCCTCGAAACATCCATTTGTAACCCTTGTCCTGTGCAGATTGTAAATTATCTAAATATACTCATGTCGCCGAGTGCTAAGCTCGCCAAGTGATGTGGCTTCAACGCTGCGCAGTCACTGTACCACATCACGGTGCCACATCACGTGGCGAGCTTAGCACTCGGCGACATAAGTATTCTGTAACCGCCCAATGACGGCCGGGGACGGTGGATGTCGGCCGGGGACGGCGAAAACGCCGTCATCGGCAGACAACGGCCGTCCAGCCGTCATTCATATGCTAGGACGGGACGGACGGTCTTGGCGCCGTCCCGTCCGTCTTGGCAAGATCTCGGACGGCACTGCCGTCCCCGGCCGTCGGACGGGACGGTTGAGATCACTGGGTACGTCCATTATTGGCTCTCGACTGGCTGCTCTACTGCTGCTGCTGCCGCTGCTGCTGCTTCTCCTGCTGAATTCATCTAACCTTTGCAGTTCAACTCTGATTCACTCGTGGATAGGGCCATTCGATTCGTCTCGCCGAGTACATTAAGACGGTGCAAGCACGCTGGGGTACGTCTATTATTGGCTCTCGACTGGCTGCTCTACTGCTGCTGCTGCCGCTGCTGCTGCTGCTGCTGCTTCTCCTGCTGAATTCATCTAACCTTTGCAGTTCTACTCTTATTCACTCGTGGATAGGGCCATTCAATTCGTCTCGCCGAGTACATTAAGACGGTGCAAGCACGCTGGGGTACGTCCATTATTGGCTCTCGACTGGCTGCTCTACTGCTGCTGCTGCCGCTGCCGCTGCTGCTGCTGCTTCTCCTGCTGAATTCATCTAACCTTTGCAGTTCAACTCTGATTCACTCATGGATAGGACCATTCGATTCGTCTCGCCGAGTACATTAAGACGGTGCAAGCACGCTGGGGTACATCCATTATTGGCTCTCCACCAGCTGCTCTACTACTCCTCCTCCTCCTCCTCCTCCTCCTCCTCCTCCTCCTCCTCCTCGTCCTCCTCCTGCAGCACTGACCGCCTTCGAACTTTTGCAGATCAACTCCGATTGACTCGTAGGTATGCTTAATCGATTCGTCTTGACGAGTACATCAAGACGATGCAAGCACCGTATGTTCATTATTGGCTCTCGACCTGCTGCTCCACTGCTCCACCACCACCACCACCACCACCTCCTCCTCCTCCTCCTGTTCAATTCATCTAAATTTTGCAGTTCAACTTCAATCAACCCGTAAATAAGACCATTCGATTTGTCTCGCCGAGGACATTAAGACGGTTCAAGCACGTTGGGGTTCGTCCATTATTGGCTCTTGACTGGCTGCTCTACTCTTAGTATTTTAGTCAGGTGGTGTGGTAGAGATAAAATAGAATTGTGAAGCTAGTAATTAGTATTGGAGGCGAGATGTTAGTTTAATGAGAACTTGGATACAAGCATACTTTATTTTATAAATTGCATTTGTGACCTTATTTGTGAAGGGTAAGGGGCCAAAAAATTAATTTCCGCTTTGCTTTGCGAGGTTGATAAAGCATTCATGAATGTGTTCTGAACGTCTCATTACATCTTCGTGATGGTGCACCCTTCAGTGACATGCTCACCGATGCCCACCTTGTGTTTCAGCATTCATGGGAACCGAATGTTGAATAGCCTTGATTAACAAAAATCTGTTTTTGCAGATGTAACAAAGGTCAATTTCAAAAGGCACCTGGTTTGTTGAATTGTATACAGAGAAATTGTAAGCATACTCCACCAGAGGAAGAAAATTATCCCAATTGGTCTGATCATTAGTTATGCAACCTTGCAAATGACATATGACCCGCTTTTTCGAGTTTCCAGAGAGACCATCCGTGTCTGGATGGAATGCCATGGACATGATCAGCTTTGTTTGCAGAATCGTCAGATCGTCTGTCAAGTAGTGTGCTGTGAAGCGAACATTGCGGTCTGATACAACCTCATGCAGCACACCATATAGGTGGATGATATTGTCGATGAACATTAGTGCAAAGCCTGTTGTGTCAATTGATTTCTCACAGGCCGGTGAATGTGCACTTTTTAGCCTGTGGTCAACAAATGGTATGATACAGTTGTGGCCATTTGCTGAAATATTCCGATCAGTTATAAAGTCGATGCCAATTCTTTGCGAATGGCCTTTGCCCATAGAAAGTGGTTTCAGGAGGCCCATGGGTTTGCCACTGCAGTGGTTGGTTCGATCATATAAGTCGCAGGCCGCAATATATCATTGTATGTCTCACCACATCTTACTCCATTTGATTTGTCTTTCATGTGTAAGTATGTTCGATCCGAACTGAAGTGTCTCCCAACTGGCATGTTGTGGGTCTCATGAAGGATTTGTCGCTGCATCGCCTTTGCACTACATAGCCACCCCTTCCTAGGGTTCTTCTCTGTCTCTCCGTCTTCTTCCTTCTCTTCCACCTTCATTTCTTTGTCTCTGTCCTTCTTTCTTGCCCTTGTGTTTTTTTCTTTGTCTTCTTCTTCTTTCTTTTCTTTTGTTCTTGTTTCTTCTTCTCTGCCCAGCTTTCATGCCCTTATTTCTCCTTCACCATACTTCTTCCATGCCCTTGCATTTTTTCCACCTGTTTTTCTAAGTCACCATGTATCCACACACAGCAGGCCATTCTCTTCCAGATATAACCTTTGTGCTGACACCTATAATTTGCACTCCTTGATCGATGCTGAGGGTGACAGGGGGTGCTGATTTGGGTTGGCCAAGTAATATAAGACAGGCCCGATACATTCATCAACATTTATGCCCACCACAATAGCATCAATTTTTTCTCGGACTGCCGTAACTTGAAGTACTATCACATAGCAATGCCCCTGTCGGAAATCCAGGTGGCAAGACAATGTGTCCGTGACCTGATTTTTTAAGCCTGTAATGTACTTCACCTCCCTGTTGCAGTGCTGGAGGATCATTAGGATCGACATATGATGTACGGTAAGGTGTGGTTGTGTGAGTATCCAATGCACAGCCGTATAGTCTGTGTGAACCAACAATGGCTGCTCAGTTGTGTGTAGGTTGAATTTCCAGTATGATTCCACATCTCAGATGCCGAACATTCCTCTGACATATGCACAGTATCACATTTCCACATCGTGTAATTTTTGGCTTCAATATCCCAGTATGTTCTGTTCTTTGTCTGGCCTCTGAATAAGCACTGCGCCCAGTGCATATTGACTGGCATCGACATGTAGGCAATACTTTGCTTTAGGGTCCGGTAGAAAAACAACAGAGGGATTGAAGAGTGACTTCTTGAGGATGTCGAAAGCATGCTGGCATTCCCTAGCCCAGGCCGATGGAGAGCAAATAATCTTTCTCGCCTCTCCGCTTCGCCACCCAATATCATCCTTACCATTTGTAGGGGTGGCAATGGCATATAATGGTATCGCACTGTGAGCATAATGTTCGATGAATTTCCTATAGGAACTGGTGAGGCTCAGGAAGCCTCTGATATCCTGATTGTTTTCACGTGAGGGCCAATCCATGACCACATAGATATTATGTTCCTGTACGTGGATGTCGTCCTTGTCAATATCAAACCACAGGAGTCAACTTTCCGAAGCTCTCAGGTGCATTTTGCACATTGGGCCTTTGGATCATGTTCCGCCAGCAAGGTCAGCACTTCACGGACATGTACGACATGTGCCGCCAGTGAACGGTTGTAAATCATCATATCGTCATTCTATACGATGATGAACGTTAGTCCCCTTGGCTCTTGAATGCTGTTCATCATGGGCATGAACTGACTGGGTGCATTCGCCAGGCCAAACAGAGGGACTTGCTACTCGTATCAGCCAAATTTAGTTTTGAAGACCGTCTTTTGTTGATCGGCTGTTGCGATGCGAATTTGATGGTAGCCTGCTGTCAAGTCCAATTCAGTGAACTCGCAGGAGCCATGCATAGAGTTGTGTAAATCCTCGATGTAATGCAGAGAATAACAGTCATTGACAGTTATGGCAATTACTACGCAGGAATCGATGCATATACGCAACCTACCATCAGACTTTGCCACATATATTACAGGCGAGCCGAAATTGCTTCGAGAGGGCAGAATCCAACCTGAATGAATTCCCTTGCCAAGCAGCCTCCGAAGCTCCTCTTCATCATGCGGAGAAATGGAATATGGTGAGGGGAATGTTATTTTGGCATTTGGGTCTGTTTTAAGTTTGAAATCGGTCCACCTTCCTTTCTTCGAATTTGCATGAGTTGGCTGGCCAAAGAGTCCCTCGAATTCTGCCAAGATTTGTTGAAATTCTGCTGGTGGCTCATCTGTAGGGTGGGTATTGCCATCACCGCTATCTCTAACATGAATTCCGTCTTAGTGTCCATCTCCTGTTTCACATCTTTTTCGTTGGCAAGCAGTCCACCGCCTTTCCGACTGGTTGGCGCACCATACTTTGTTTTGCTTTTGCATGGGTGGACGCACTTAGCTTTCGGGGCATCTCACTGACCATAGCTTGCTAGAGTAACTTCTTCATCAAGTTGCAGTTAGGGTAGTTCCAAAAGATATGGCCCATCTGACTAGAGCTGAAAGAGGTTCAACCATCGACTTTAGTCTTGCCAGTTGTACCAGTTGTATTGCTTTTCTTGGATTCCATTTTTTTGGCTGAGGCTTTCATAGTTGAATTGGTGTTTGCTTTGCAGCCATATACAGGTTGAGATTTGTTGAAAGACGTGTCCAATGCAGCAAGGTGCTCCATACACTGCTCAAGGATTGGAGTCCTATCGCCCATGCCAATATACCGAACTAATTCTTCATTAACTCCCTGGTTGCACTTTTCAATCTTGTACCTATAAGCTTCAGCTAACATTTCGGCTAGCATCGACTGGTGTGTGTCAAGGGTTCAAGGCTCAGAGTTCTAGGGGTTATAAAAACCGGGCAGGTTGTGCAGTGATCGCGGGTACTGTATAACAAACAAGAGACTCAAAATCCGAAATCACAGAAGTGAACAAAGGTTGTTGCCGAAGCTATTGATTGTTTTGTAGACTAGAAAATGAGTGAAGAACAAACCTATCCTCGGCAAATCCATCGCTCTTATATACAGCTAATGCGACCGTCGTCACCTTTACTCACTCGTTCCGATATACATCGAACATCACCAAAACTATGTACACAACCCTTTCATACCAACGCTCACGCCATACCATCACACCATATTTACAACACAACCAACAACACCTTATTTCTTCCAACAAAACCTGATTCCTATGGTCATCCCATATCACCTTCATTGATCCACACTCGACACAACCGTGACAGGAGCTCGCCCTCCCACAAGCCGAGTTTTTACGAGGTTGCTGATCCCGGTTTACCAGGTGGTTCGGTATGAAAGATATTGATAGCCTGAAGTCCATCCACGTTGACTGCTGGTTCCCAACGTCTTTCGTCGTATCCTTTCCACTTGACTAGATACTGCAGTTGTGGTCCGAATATTGTCCAGTCGTCGATACTTTCCACTTTGTATTCCTCTTCTCCAGCCACGATAACTGATGGTGGTGTGTGTTCGATTTGTCATGGTAATGGATCTTCTGAGACTTTGCTTGGGCGGGAGATAGGTTGTACTGGATGGATGTGGAGGTCCTTCGGTAGAAATAGACGATAGGCCTATGGACTAATAACCTTCGTAATTTCGTAAGGTCCCAGGCGTTTCCAGTCGAGTTTCTTACTGGGTCGTTGTGTGGTAACATTCCTGCGTCCATTCATACTCGGTCTCCAACCTTCAGATGTACTCCCTCACTTCGGTATTTGTCCACTTGTTCTGCTTGAATGTCTTGTGCCCGCGTCATTTCAGGTTTCATCTGTTGAAAGATATCATTCATTTTCTGGGAGAGAGCATTTGCGTTTACTTCCCTGATATTGTTTCCGTTTTGAATTGGATGTTGACTGAAGGTCATTCTTGAATGGAACCGATAATTGCCAAAGAATGGGGAATATCCTGTTGTTTCCGAGGCGTCATTGTTTGATGCAAACTCTGCCATTGGTACCCACTTTGTCCAGTCATTTTGCTGATAATTGATGAAGGCTTTAAAGTATTGTTCCATAATGGCGTTCATTCGTGCTGTTGGGCCATCAGTTTGAGGGTGAAATGCAGTTGAGAGTCTGCGTTCGATTCCGAGTCTTTCGCAGATATGTCTCCAGAATTCCAGGACGAATTGAGGTCTTCTGTCCGAAACAATAGTATCCGGTAAGCCATGCAGTTTGAACACTTCTCGTATAAACATTTCGCCCAGCTTCTTCCCGTCTGTATCGTCACAGCATGGTACCATATGCTTCATCTTCGATAGTCTATCTACTACCACCCATATGGCATTGTATCCGTCCCTTTCTGATAACCCTACCATGAAATCCATACTTAGATCCGTCCATGGTTGTTGTGGTATTTCCAATAGTTTAAGCCATCCGTGGGTTTTCTGATGAATTGCCTTGGTGGGTTGACATACCTGGCAGTTCCGTACATATCTATCCACGTCCTTCCTTATGCCTGGTCATTGATGATGCCTTTTCAAAAGTTCGAGGGTGTTTGCTCACCCTGGGTGTCCCACTGCTGGGGTATCGTGATGTTGCTTTATCAGTTGAAGTTTCTCCGAAAAATCTTTGCTGACAATTTCTGTGGCGTTGGCACATAATCCTTCACTGCTATCGAAGGGACAATCTTTGCACACGTTCTGAATCCAGTTCCATAGCTCTTCTGAATTAACTTCTTCTGCTTCCCCATTTACCACTTCTGCAAACGCTACCACCAGTCCCTTTTGTATTGTCTGATCAAGATTGTCCGTTTTTAGCACGATTTGTTGGGTTTTTTCTCCACCCCCCTTTGGGGGAATGTCTCCTGGCATTCTGGTGAGTGCATCGGGCTTTTGGCCTTGCTTTCCTGGACGATATATAATCTTAAACTTGAATCTTGACAGGAATTCAGACCACCTTGTTCGTCTTCTATTGAGTAATTTTGACGTCATGAAGTATTCGTTGTTCTTGTGGTCCGTCAGTATCTTGATGGGGTGTTCTGACCCTTCACATTCTGGTCTCCATTGTTCCAGACTTTTCACGATAGATCCCAGTTCTTGATCATAAATCCCGTAATTCTCTTCCGCTGATGTATGTTTCTTCGAGAAGAATACTACTTGATGAAGAATCCCTTGATTGTTGTACTGCGATAACACTCCCGCAGATACATAGCTTGATGCATCGGTTTCCAGCACGATCCCCTTTTCGTAATCGAAGTGTGCTAGAACTAGTGCTGATGTAAACGCTTCTTGTAATTCGGCGAACGCTCGCATTTGATCGGGACCCGAGTGGAAAGGTACCAGTTGTTTCGTGGCATTTGTTAATGGTTGGACCACCCTGCTATAGTTCCTTATGAACCTTCGATAAAAATTGGCGAATCCTAAAAACATCTGAACCTCCTTCAATTTTCCAGGTGCTTCCCATTCCTTAACTGCCGTTACTTTCTCCGGGTCCATTTTGATTCCATTTTCTCTGACTATCAGTCCCAGATACTTTACTTCCTGTGGATGGAATTTGCATTTTTCTGCTTTCAAATATAACCCAGCTTCCTTAAGCGTTGTCAGTATTGCTCAGACGTGTTCCTTGTGTTCCTTCAAATTGTCACTGTAGATAAGGATAACTTCCAGTAATGCTGTGCAGAAAATGTCTAAGAATGGTCGAAGAGTGTCATTGATGAATTCCTGAAAGCTGGCTGGTGCGTTGGTGAGTCCGAAGGGCATGACCAGAGATTCGAATAGGCCATAATGGATCCGAAACGCTGTTTTTCATTCGTCTCCTTCTGCTATTCGGATCATATTATAAGCATCTCGAACATCCAGCTTGGTATAACATTTGGCTTTCGATAATCTCAGCAGAGATTCCTGGATCAATGGTAGTGGATACCGATTTTTAATTGTTCCTTTGTTGAGGCCTCAATAATCCAAACACAGTCGTTATCCCCCATTCGGCTTTGGTGCAAACAAGACCGGTGCTCCACATGGTGATGATGATGATCTGATGAATCCTTTTGACAAATTCTTTTCAATCTACTCCTTTAGAACCTGAAGTTCTTCTCTTGACAAGCTGTATATTGGTCCAAAAGGTGGGGTGAAACCGTCTTGAAGTGTGATCTTATGATCGTATGGTCCATGTGGTGGTAGTCTTTCAGCGATTTCTTTGTCAAAGAGGGGAAGGAATTCATGATATTCCTTGGGAATTAATTGTTCCAGCGGTTTTTCTTGAAGGTCCTTGATTTCAAGGGCCTTGTTGATTTAATATAATATTGCCACGTATACCTTGAGCTTCTCCTTCTTGTTTCGTCTCATGAATGGGCTCGCTGCTATTGCACATATATCCAACTTTGGTTTATCTGATTCCGTTGTTTCCATATGATTACCCCATACCCATACACTCGAATGATGTTGACAGTGCCTCTGGCAGTATTCGCTTTGAAATCCTATCCTCTTCTTTTGGAACTTGACCGTAACATCGTAATGTTGTAGCCATAGTAGTTCTAATACAATTTGATAATGTCCGAGTTTCGTAACGAATGCTGGTAGCTGTTCTTGATGTCCTCATATGCCTAAGTCTAATTTAGCCATTGTGATAATTGTTCCTGATTCGATGGGCCTTCCATCTATAACTTCCAATTGTCTTGATTCTTTTAACTCCCTTTCTTTTGACGGGTGATGGCGGACGAGATCTTTGTCAATGAATGCTATTCCAGTAGCTCCGCAGTCTATCAAAGCGTGGGTATCAATGCTGTTGTCTTCTATTTTCAGTGAGCATTTCATGACAAGATGTTTGCTTTCCATAGAAGAATCCTTTGTTTCTGCGCTTGATATAGAAAACTGCGAAATACCAAAACTAGCATTAACTGACAAAGGAGATTCGTTTCCAGCGCATTTGCCATCCTTATTGCACTGGACTAAACTTTTCCCGATTCCACTACCTTTCCTTTGGTTGTTGAATCAGCATCTCCCTCGTTTGCTGCCTTCTTGAACGGTGATACCTCCGTTTGTCCTGACGCCGCTTTCAACTTTCTTGGGCATGATGCCGCGAAATGTCTGCTATCCCCACAGTACATGCACAGTCCTCTTTCCCTCCGTCTTTTGCTTTCCTCAGGTGTAATCACCTTTCCCTTAAACGCTGAGAGGTCCATTGGTGCAGGACCGTGATAACCTGCAACTGATTCTGCAGGTGCTGATTCTGGGGCGGATGTGGTGTTGGTCGTTGAGTCGGATTTCTTATACCCATCCCACATTCCAGATTCCTTTTCCGCTGCTCTTCTCCTTAGCTGTGCGTCTCTTTTCAACACCATTTTGACGAAATCAATCATGCTCTCTGGCTCCTCGATGTGTTGTAGGGAATCTTTGTATTCATTGGACAATCCTTGTGGTAGTGCATCTAGCTGAGCATCTTTGTTCCATTTGGTGTCTACTACGTATCTTTGAAATTCTGCGGAATATTTGGAAACTTCACGGTCTCGTTGCTTGAGTTTCACGTGTTCTCATTTCGCTGTTGCTGCTCTATCTTGATCTCCGAATGCTACATCTAGCAGGTCAACTAGGTCTTTCAGGGTGTTGAGTTTGACTTCCCCTGAGATTTCGTCACAGTGTGGCATTAACTGTGCCAGAGCTACCCCCTTTGGACATCCCACCGCATATCTTAACTTGTTCTATTCGGTGTTGAATACCTTCGGTTTTCCGGCTATCTTCAATGCCAACTGCACCTTCCACCCTCGGAGTTCCTTCGTGTCTTCTCCTGAGAAATTGGTAATGTCATTTACCTTCTCTTCTCTCTCTTCCCTTTCTCCTGTTGTCCTTCCGTCGGTCAACTTCAGGATTCTCGTGACTTGTTGTCGATTTTCCTCTGCCAGATTTCTGAATATCTCCAATTGTGTCTGAGTATCTTCCAGATTTTGTCTTAATTCTGCCAGGTCTGGATTTCTCTCTTCCAATTGTTTCTCTAGGTCCCTGATTTTCTCCTCCAAATCTCCATGGCTGCATGTTTGTGATGCTCCCCCTTCCGATGCTTGTTGTGAAAGCAGTAACTCCTGTTTCAGGTTGTCCTGTTCCTGAATGATCTTTTCTCCTTCTTCCAACAATTCCGATATTCGTGCTTCCACATTCTTCACAGATTGCTGTTCCTTTAACAAGTCGTTCAATCTGCTGGTTGTGAGAAGTTGGGCCAATGCTGTCAGCCCCAAGTTCATATCCTGAATGTGGCTCCGGAGTTGTGCTTCGTTCATGATGTCCGTATCCTTGGCCGCCACACTTTGTAACTGCAGTTGTAATGCACTGGTTAGCGTGACATCTCGGGTTGGTCTTGCAGAATCTTCTGACATCATGTTTGTAATGTTGGGAGGCTGCGGTGAGGAGGTTGGCGGCTGTGAATTTGGAGTGTGTTTTTTTGTTTAGGATGTTCACTACCTGTTCGTTGTTTTCTTGGATTTCTCGGATTGCCTTTGTGATTTCTGCTTCTAAAAACGGATTGGTCATTTACCAGAAGGAAACCTCGTATTTACTGGGTGTTGTTATGATGATTAGCGCGGTTGGTAAGGGGGCTGGATGTGACTCTCGATCCACTGCCTTGCCCTTGTTCGCTTTCCGTTGGTTGTAATCTGACCACGAGATTTGGCTTTCTATGACTTTCCGTGTTGCTTTGATCGTTGTATCCGATTCTGTGGTTTGAGCTGCTGCTGCTCTTCCGATTGTTGTATGTGTGCCCCCGCAGTTGTGTTCACAATAGCACGGTTCTTCGTCCTGATAATCGACGTGGAGACCGTGGTACTTGGTCCAGAAGCTTTCAAATACTGGGTCGTTGATTTGGAGTCCTCCTCCGTTTCCTGCTGCTTCCGTCCAATAGCTATTCCAGGGAGATACCGCTTGTAGTTCTTCCCAGAAGTATGCTTCGAGGGGATCATCATGTTCGGTGACGACAACGTTGATGCTGTCAAAGGCGTTCAGTGGTTCTTTTGCGAAGAGATTGATGGTTCGACCAGCTAGGTCGAAGAAATTGATTCGACATTGTTGAGGTTTGTTGCTGTCATATGCTGGCATTTAAAACAGTGTGGATGCTTCTTGTCGATGTTTCCACAGGCACACAACACAGGAGTGTCTCCAAAAGCTGTATACTGTGTGCTTGTTTTCGAAGTTTCCAACTGATTTAAACACTGAAGAGAGGGCGTTGCATGGTCTGTGACCCAAGTAACAACTGCTTCAATGAGAATAGCGGCACATATACCAAAATATAACTGGTAGAATCGATTGTAGACTCATTCTTCTGTCAAGGGTTCAAGGCTCAGAGTTCTAAGGGTTATAAAAACCAGGCAGGTTGGGCAGTGATCGCGGGTACTGCGTAACAAACAAGAGACTTGAAATCCGGAATCACAGAAGTGAACAAAGGTTGTTGCCGAAGCTATTGATTGTTTTGTAGACTAGAGAAGGAGTGAAGAACAAACCTATCCTCTGCAAATCCATCGCTCTTATATACAGCTAATGCGACCATCGTCACCTTTACTCACTCGTTCCGATATACATCCAACATCACCAAAACTATGTACGCAACCATTTCATACCAACGCTCACGCCATACCATCATGCCATATTCACAACACACCCAACAAAACCTGATTCCTTCCAACAACACCTGATTCCTATCGTCATCCCATGTCTTCTTCATTGATCCACACTTGACACAACCGTGACAGTGTGGGTCAAACTTGCAACGGAGGTGTTGGAAATGCTGGTTAAACTCAGTGACCGGTTCTGCCTTCTTAAGGCTCAGCTACTCCAATTCTTGTGTGACTTGATCCAAGGCGTTGGACGGATTATACTTGGTTTTCCATTCCATGCCAAAGGCGGACCATTTGATGGGTGTATTTATCAGGAAACGATGCATGGCCCCAGTTGCTGCATTGCCTTACAGCTGTAGCACTGCTTGCTCTCCCCAACCCATAGTGCCGACCCACCAAATAACTTACACAGCATTCTTGAAATGTCGTTCCAATACAAACAGAATTGCAGTAACATCATTCAGGGTTCATTTGCCATCATACATTGGAAGGTTAGACGATTTGACAGAGAAGCCACAGCTCCCTGACAGACCAGGGCTCGGTTTGAAGGCACTACAGTTCCTAGATGGCAGCAGGGTCGGTTCGGAAAGGGTATCGGGCTAGGAATCACTTTTACATGGTTGGTTTTAAGTCATTGATTGACATGCTTGAATGCTCGCAACTGAGATTCAAGCCTGATCTTCACAGAGGAGACACTTTTGACTTGGTTTAGCTGAGTATCTCTTTCTAGCCGGAGCTGGTCGATGGTGGTGTGGTTGGCAGTGTAATTCGGTTCCGACTTGCACTTCTTCAGCCTTCTCCCCATCTTGGCAGAGTGACACTTTTCGATTCAAAGCTCTTCTTCCAGCTTGTCTCTTTCTTGGTGAGCTCACGCCAACTCCTTGTTTGGGCCCTGGACAGGCTCAGCAGCCTCCAACTCTTTGACTTTAGCAGGTAAGCATTTATTCAGTTTGCAAACCTTGGAGAATTTTTCGGCTTTTTGTGAAACTCACCAAGAGACAAGCATCAAGGATCTCTAGCTAAACGTCCTCCATAGCATTGATCCAGTTAATTGCATCATCAAACAAGTGCCCTGGGCCGTCGTTGATGATCATCTGTTGTGTTGTCACTTATTCTTCTGTACAAAGTTCTGCATATTTGAAGGGTGCGGTGGGCAAGATAGCAAACTTGCTGCTAATCCTAATTGACTTGGCCAGGTCAATTCATTCCTGTAAACTGATATCCTGTGCGTCGTGTGCATCGTGCATAGCAGGAATGGTTGGGAAGTTTAAGGACGCATGCCAGGCCCCCGAGCCCCCTGCATTGAACTTGTTCAAGTACAAACCAGGTGAATCGACCATTATGTATTGTATTCAATCACTTCTGATGCTTATGAGGCCATCTGAAGTCAAGCGTTGCTACCAATGAGGGTAAGTGGAACCTTTCGTATATCTGGAAGTGAATGTTATTGGTGATGCAGTTGAAGTCATGCAAAAGCTAACTACACGAGCAACCTGCCGAGCTGCACCCTAATCATGACCACCTGCACATGGCCATCCATAAAAAGTAATGATGAATCTCTACCTGCCCAAGCCATGGAATTGTAATAGATGTGCTTCATTCACTGAGGAGCAAGATGTTATCAGTCAACCCATTGTTAGAGTATGTAAAGACAGCATTGGAGTTATTAGTAGCTGAGTGCCATCCTGTACAGTGGGCTAAACCTTCATAAATAATCAATCAAAAAACCCTAAAGTATCCCACTCCGCAATACTCTACAACTGTAATCATGACCCTAGCACGATCTTGAGTAACCTTTGGACTTCGAGACTGAACATACTATATAACTTCTGCTTTATCTGAATCACTGATAATATATCCCTCTTTATTCATATTGTCCATGTTGTGGGGTTTCATACTATGGTTCTGCCAAGTAAATTGGAGGTTCCAGAAGTAATTGCACAAGTAAACAGGATTATTTACAAATGATCACTAATGATCAAACTGTGTACAAAATTTGACACTCAGTTGAGGATGACTGTAATAGCCATAGAGGAAAGTACTGGTTATAAGGGTTCATTGGATGACACAAGTAGTGTCATAGTTGCCTTTCCTCCGAGTGGTATTGCATGCCAACGTATGCTTTATTACTGTATGACACCAAATTGGTCTGTGGTTCAATCCCCAGTGTGAGCAGATAAGATTCACTAAGAAGGGGAAGTGACAACCAGGCTTACAGGGTCTGATTCCCAGGTGGTATACCTTATAATGAGGACTGGCATTCCTGGACCTGGGACATGTTTACCTAAAGAAAGGGGATAATACAATGGCCATAGAAAAAAGTACCAGTTATAAGGGTTTGATGGATGACACAATGATGTCATAGTTGTCTTTTGGTCAAGCGATATTGTATGCCAACATATGCTATATTACAATGACTGTCTAGAAACTCTGTAATTCAATGCTTGGTGAGATAGGCCCTGGATGGATCCTGTTCCTGTTGTGCACGCTTTTCAGCTAATGCCAAAGCCATTGCTTTAAAAAGATCCAACCTTGGTAGGAATCCCCAGATATCCAGTTGTTCTACACATGCTCTCAGTGCTTTCTTTGCAGCCAAAGATAATTTCTGCGCCTTTTGATGTGCTTTCTGGCAAGTTAGGTCTCCCTTGGCTCCATCAGACAGGGTAGATGATGTTACACTGCATTCTATAGCTAGTACCCAAAAAGTAGTACCGAACTGCCCCTGCTTTTCTAGTACTTACCAGATCTGCTCTTCAATCTCAATGTCTTTTGTCTGCTGAAGCTTTGCGTGTGCCATATTGGTGGTTAACCTCGGTAAAGAGCAAATTTTCTTCATGCGGGGTAATTACAGTGGGGTACTGAGCTGCATCCGGGTAGTACCTCTTGGCCGGTTACCCTATCACATACGTTATGCAAGAACTTAAATGTAAGCGGCTCTACGCTAAAACCTAACCCAAACCACGTGATGACGAACTCAACAAACCGCTCCAACAGCCCTGGCCCTGGATCCAAGTGCGTTGTCCGTCTGATGGCTGCCTGCGAATCACTGAAATTCACCAATGTCGTGACTCCGTGCGCCTGCAGTGCCCTGCTTTTGCGACAGACTTTCGAAGTGCGATTCCGATTGCCCATAGCTCCGCGTCGAATACCTCCATTCTTCCCGTTCCAAGGTAGCTGCGGTTGTACTTTAAGTTCTGCAAACGTGTCATTTAGATTAAGTTCAGTCAAGGAAGAAGGTTCGGTTCAACAAGATGGGGTGGTCATGCAGCTCCTCCAATTTGGATCCCTCGCACGCGTTATGATTATTTTAGTTCAGTGCAATTGGCACATATACATACCAGCCAGTTCACGTATCCGTGATATGACTGGTTCATTCACGGAAGGTAGGACTCCTTGAACAGACAGGTCACTCCGCGGACTGACATTCTCCGTGAACTGACTAGAACATCTCTATCATTTGATGGTTTTTCAACATTTTTGCATAAGCCACGCAGACTAGAAACACCAAACTTCAAACGTTTCAATTGACCAGCACAAAACCCGCCCACCATTCACAATCAGATACCATTTCAGTCCCACTCAGCATAGATCGAAATCTCTCTAATAAAGCCCACTGCCAAGAATTAGCAACAACATAGTAGGCAGCTAATAATTCCAGTAACCTTATACCAAAATCAAATGATTCGCTGTAGTCTGTCTAACGACCGGCAGTGTATAAAACTCTCACACTTGCAACCAATCAATGCGGGTTAGCTGTTAGCGCCTGTGATGGTCTAACTGGCTACTCACAGGTTCCTAAGCAAAGTTAGGGCTTAAATAAGTACATGGAATCACATTTCACAAAGAACTCACGGCCTAACCAAAGAAGTTAATAGCCTTCAATTAACGGTTAACAAGAAAAACGATAACCGAAGATAAACTCACAGGCTGTGGAATCAGGCCATCAGGCTCAGGTTAGCCACACATCATCATGGCAGACATCGAGTATCCGGGGGAAACTCACGGGCTGTGGAATCAGGCCATCGGGCTCAGGTTAGCCACACATCATCATGGCAGCCATCGAGTATCCGGGGGAAACTCACGGGCTGTGGAATCAGGCCATCAGGCTCAGGTTAGCCACACATCATCATGGCAGCCATCGAGTATCCGGGGGAAACTCACTCGCTGTGGAATCAGGCCATCGGGCTCAGGTTAGCCACACATCATCATGGCAGCCATCGAGTATCCGGGGGAAACTCACGGGCTGTGGAATCAGGCCATCGGGCTCAGGTTAGCCACACATCATCATGGCAGCCATCGAGTATCCGGGGGAAACTCACAAGCTGTGGAATCAGGCCATCGGGCTCAGGTTAGCCACACATCATCATGGCAGCCATCGAGTATCCGGTGGAAACTCACTAGCTGTGGAATCAGGCAATCGGGCTCAGGTTAGCCACACATCATCATGGCAGCCATCGAGTATCCGGGGGAAACTCACCGGCTGTGGAATCAGGCAATCGGGCTCAGGTTAGCCACACATCATCATGGCAGCCATCGAGTATCCGGGGGAAACTCACAAGCTGTGGAATCAGGCCATCGGGCTCAGGTTAGCCACACATCATCATGGCAGCCATCGAGTATCCGGGGGAAACTCACTAGCTGTGGAATCAGGCCATCGGGCTCAGGTTAGCCACACATCATCATGGCAGCCATCGAGTATCCGGAGGAAACTCACCGGCTGTGGAAACAGGCCATCGGGCTCAGGTTAACCACACATCATCATGGCAGCCATCGAGTATCCGGGGGAAACTCACAGGCTGTGGAATCAGGCCATCAGGCTCAGGTTAGCCACACATCATCATGGCAGCCATCGAGTATCCGGGGGAAACTCACGGGCTGTGGAATCAGGCCATCGGGCTCAGGTTAGCCACACATCATCATGGCAGCCATCGAGTATCCGGGGGAAACTCACACGCTGTGGAATCAGGCAATCGGGCTCAGGTTAGCCACACATAATCATGGCAGCCATCGTGTATCCGGGGGAAACTCACTCGCTGTGGAATCAGGCCATCGGGCTCAGGTTAGCTACACATCATCATGGCAGCCATCGAGTATCCGGGGGAAACTCACGGGCTGTGGAATCAGGCCATCGGGCTCAGGTTAGCCACACATCATCATGGCAGCCATCGAGTATCCGGGGGAAACTCACTCGCTGTGGAATCAGGCCATCGGGCTCAGGTTAGCCACACATAATCATGGCAGCCATCGAGTATCCGGGGGAAACTCACAAGCTGTGGAATCAGACCATCGGGCTCAGGTTAGCCACACATCGTCATGGCAGCCGTCATGTATCCGGAGGAAACTCACTAGCTGAAGTATCAAGCGCCGAGCTTCAGGTTAGTCACGTATTAATATATCAAGAAATCTTCTGAACAAGACTCACACACTGTTCAATCGAGCCATAAATCCCGGTGTTAGTAATGTATCACACTGGATGTGTGGGAAAATTTACATGCTGATCAATGGAACCATCGTGCTTGTATTAGCCAGAAAACATAGCAGTAGTTAATCCCATAGCAAAGTACTTACTCGCTATTCCGGCAAGTGAGGTTAGGCATTGCTATTCAGCAATGACTAGAACTTACCCGCTGTCGAATAAAACCACCAGAACTATATTAATCATATATTACCTAGCCTGGAATAATCGAGGACTCACTTCCTATTGGATGAATTCATCAGTCTCAACTTGAAGTGCCCGTCACTTAGGGTTCTGGACATAAACTAACTGGCTATTCCAGGGACCAATCGAGCACCATTTAGATATAGATTCTAAACACATATGTCTTGCATACAAAAACTCACCGTCTACGCAATTAAGCCGTTTTACTGCCGTTGGTCATCCATCATCACCGGGCCGGTGGGGGAATAACTGACCGGCTAAGTCATTGTTGTAGGTTAGGCACTCCTCAATACGGCGGAGGGTAGGAAAGAAGAACGCACTTGCTATTGTATCAAGTTCTTTAGCTCGGGTTATCTACACTCCGTTTCCATACTGAATCACGCGGGAGAAGCTCACCCCCTGAAGAATGGAATAATTGCACCTGGGTAAGCCAGTTGCTACAATAGACGAAGATGTGGCAAGCATACATTCTTTTTGATATGTCCATTCGGGTGAGGTTAGCGAGGCGACACTACGATATCAAAGAATCTAGTAGTAACTCACAATCTATATGGCCGACCATGAAACTCGGGTTAGCACACGTTCTAGTAGCAAGAGCGGGTTGAGAGAAACCCACATGCTATCCGATTGTCCCGTCCGGGTCTGTTTAGTATGCTATTACAATCTTTTGTGTTGGAGTAACTCACTGGCTATTGGTAGTACGATTAGCAACCCATTGTTACAATGAGGAGAACTCACTCGCTATAGTGTCGAGCCACAGGTCTCCAGTCAGCCAATCCTCGTTGCACGGGCGACCACTCTATCAATACTCACTTGCTGTTGTTTCCATCTAAAGTTAGCAATGCGCCTGGTAGATTGTAGTATTTCTGGAGAAACCCACTAGCTATTAGATCAAGCCATTGAGCCCAGGTTAATAATTTTATGTCGCCCCAGGAAATGCTTGGGATATGGTGCTTACTCGCTATCGGATTTAGTCGAACTTCATTTAGAGGCGTCTTACAGTAAGATTAAAGGATCAAGGGAAACTCACTAACTGTAGAATTCAATTTAAGCAACGAATACACCAGACTATGGTTAGCTGTGCACTTCCTCGATTGAAAGCAATCGAGAAGAAACCCACATTCTATCAATCAATCCAGATGGCTGAGGTCAGCGATCCATGGTCGCGACGATTCATAACTGAAGAAACTTACTGGCTAATCAGCTCGGCCATTGGCTATCAGTTTACCATGTATCTTGACGGCGGGATCTAACGATAGAGAAACTCACCGGCTATGAAGCAACCCATTAATTGGAGGTTCTGGTTAGCGGTAGGCTGCCAGTTACTGGTCAGCTTGGGTGAAACGCACCCGCTATTCAGTCAAATCATTATATTTAGATTAGCTGTTAATGTTGGCTGATGTCTAAAACTCACCGACTGTGGGGCAAAGTTATTGGAGTCTAGTTAGCCGATGGACTTCAGAGTAGAAAATACTCCAGAAGTAACTCACTTGCTATCCAATTTGGTTTAAGCCGAAATAATTAGCCATCTATCCTCCCCAACTTGAAAGCCAAATTTAACCTGTAGCTTACTCACTATTGAACTCAATCAGGTTAGTCATGCAATTTTTGATATTTGGAAAATCTGGCAGAAACTTACAGGCTAATTATTAAACGAAGCAATCAATTTTCTGATTTTTCATGCTTTATATTTGACGGGAAACAGCCTAGGATAAACTCACGGGCTATCAAATGAGCACATTATTAGACATCCAACGTGATGGTACCATACGATCAAGAACTGAGGAACTTGCCACTTCAAAATCGCCAGGCGTAGCGGTGTCTGTCCTTGTTTGTCCCGCGCAGATCTCTCGGCTCCTTTTTTTAGTAGTAACTCAGCAACGCTCTCGTGTCCATTCATTACCGCATGATGTAAAGCTCGCTGCCCTGAGTTGTCCTGGAACTCCTTGTCAACACCTTGGTCGAGCAATAATCGCACTGTAGCCTCATGGCCTTTCCCTGCCGAAATGAGTAAATATGTTTGCCTCTGGGAGTCACAAGTTAGCAGCAATGCATTCGTCACTCGGGATAACCCAATGTTTGCTGCAGCATTAAGAGTTTCATATTTGAAGTCCATTTCCGCGTCTCCCGTCGAAGATCCAGTCTCGTCGGTTACTTGATGGGTACGGGTCCGCTCAGCTAGTCCGAGCCTAGAAACTTTCCGCAGTAGTGAATTAGTCATTCGGGATAACTGAGCTTTTGCTATGAATTTATGGGTTGCAGATTTGAAGTCCGAATCGGTGACTTGATGGGTATAAATCGGGTCGGTTTGTCCGAGATGGGAAGCTATCCATTCTCCCAAAAAGCGGGAAGATTGATTGTCGATCAGTTGGTTGATTAGAGTAGAAACAAGTAGTGAAGTTTTTTCCTCTTGTCCACAGCCATCTAAGTGTTCTTTGAGGTATTCGAGTGCGTAGTTGATTAATGGCCATTGATCGAGATACTTGACATAGGCCTCAAAGTGATTCGAAGCCCAAGCCTGGACACTCGGGAAATCATCCTGGATTGATGAGTTTAGGAAACAAAACTGTAGATATCGAACACAGGTTGTGGTTATGGCTATGTGGGCAGCTTTCTGGCCCCTTAGACCAGTCATCATGAACGGCGAATTTGCTTCATCCTGTTTAGGGTACAGAAAAAACTCTCGAACGGTTTGATGCATTGCTTGAATAGTTTTGTCTGACGCACGAACATTAGCAACTGGCTTGTCGGGATTTCTTGCCTTGATGGAAGCACCTTTATGACCTTTCGTCTCCAAAAAGTTTCCTCCACAGTGTATAATTCTTTTCTCCATTGTCCTTGTGTCTCTTTCAAATGATTTATGGCAAGGTAAGAACAAGGGATCGGAGTCTTCTGGGATAGCAAAAGCGTTATACAGTTCTATGACTGTAAGAGGACGGCACGCAAATAGAACGAATCTGAAAATCCTCACTCCATCTTGGATGTCCTGATTGTCATACGACTTCAGCCTTTCGAGCATTTGGTTGTATAAATCATTGAGTTCCTTATAGGGAATTATCTTCAGGAAATCAATGATACCCTCTACATTGCGGCCATGTTCGACGTAGGTCAGTAGTTCTTTCTGAACCAAATCTACCCACACGAATACGCCTTGGGCGTGTGTACTGATATATTCTGTGGCCTTGCCAAGGATATCGCCGGATACTCCGAGCTCTAGTCTGAGGAAATCGTTCGCAAGTTTATAAATGTCTTGTTCATTCTCTTCTTGTAGTGTTATAACATGGTGTTCTTGTATGCGGTGTCTGAGCTCGGCCATGGGGCGACTTGCTAGGAATACCTTTATATTGCAAGTGTTTCCATTTGAACAAAGTTGACATAGCAATTGTATGATCTCCCGTCTGTCACTGTCCTCGGATTCATCCATAGCGTCAAGAATGAGGCAAATTTGTTGCGATGCGGGATGGTTTGTGAACGAAGATAAAACCTTCTTCAGAGTGTTGTAAGACCAGTTGCTGTCTTTCCGATGCTGAGTCTCCCGAAATTGAGCCTGGAAAAGATAAAAAGCGGTCTCATCCTGCTCCAGGATTCTCGAAAGGATCGTCCGCAGCATATTCTCGTGAGTACGTTCCAGTTGGGTCCCCCGTTCAGTGTAGAAGTAACTGGCAATGATTTTTGAACTTGCATTTGGGTCCATTTTCGCAAGGTTGTTACTAAAGTATTTTGTAAGGGTGCTTTTCCCACTGCCTGGCTTTCCTTCGATGTATAGAAGGCTGGAACCTTCTGACGCTGACCATTCTTGATATTGGCTATGCGTCCAGAGCCATTCCAAGGAACCGCTATACTCTTCTGAAATCATATCATAGCGTGTATCGTCATGGCGAAGAGAGGCAAGGCACTCTGGATTAGCTAGTTAGCAAGTTGGAGGTAAGGGAATGATATGTATCCAAACCTTTGCGCTCCTGGTTGTATTCAATACATGGTAGTCCATTAACTATCGCTTTGATATAGGGGTCTGGTTGGCTCGTGACAAAAGCTTTGAACTTCGGGATTGCTTTCGTCTTCTGCAAGTATCTGTTAACGAAGCTAGCCCCCTCTTGTCCAATCTTATCGATTCCATCGATGATTATTGACGCCTCTTGGACTTCTCTTATGTGAACCACTGCCTCCGTTAAAGCTTCCAAAAGTTCGCCATCTAGAGCATTGAGAATCTTCTTAACGGTTGTGATTGAGGAATCTTCCTTGTGGAAACGCGACGAGTCCCGGAGAAGAATGTTGCGCAGAAGGGTGCTAAGGAAAGTAGTGGCAATCGATTTTGCCTGGACATCTTCTGAACCGTTGAGAATATGGCGGAGAAAGGTGTGGGTGAAATTGGTGGCCACCGAGCTCTTCTCCACAGCTGAGCAGAAAAAGTAGAACACAACACCTTTTGTTTGTGAGGCTCCTTCCTTTGCTAGATCAATGATGTACGACGAAGCTGCAGTCACTCCGTGATCATGCGGTCCAAATACCCATAGCATTTGTGAGCTATCGGCTGATTCCCAATGCTCAAAATCAATGTTTTTGAAGATCCAGTACAATTTCGGGCTATCGCGGTGAATAGGGTCGATCTTAGAAATATACTCGTCCTGGTTGGTCATAGGCAGTAGGCCTAAGAACGTACTCTTTTCTGTTTGTGCTTCAACTGGTGCAGGCGGGTAGTCAGTAATTGTGAAGTCATTAAGCCATTGAGGCTATCTTCTTGCCAACCCAAAACAAATTACTTACGTGATTTCATTATCTTGTGGTGCACATATTTTCTAGTTTGACTGCCACTGAAAGCCATGGAGGCCAAGTCAGTCAACTGTCCTCACGTCGTGCAGGTTCGGAAGAGACCCACCTGCCAAAGAAAAATTTCTGCCCGCCAAACAAATTCGAGTCTCTGATTTCAGCGTGGCTGGAACCACCACCGTAGTGGCGTTGGTTGTCCATGGTGTCAATGCTAGTACTGTTAGTCGTTGTGTTCGTGTTATTAGTCATGTCGTACCTGTTGGTATTGTTGGTTGCTGGATGTATCCGATATAGTTGCTGTGTATGTGTCAGGTAGAAAAGAGTACGCAGGCTGCTCCCCGTGAGGTGGATTGTGTTGTTGATACAGTGGGTTCAGAGGTGGGTTCAGAGGTGGGTTCAGAGGTGTTCAGAGGTGGGTAATTTTTGGGATCGATCGCGCTTCTAGGTTCTTAGTGAATACCTACCCCTCCCTCCTCTTACCTTGAATTTTGAGGCTCAACTGTGCCCCCACTTTGCACATTGGATTGTTCCATCATGCCGATGTATGTATGAAACAGGCGGTCTACATGATGCAATGTGCCAACCTGTATTTTGCCATGCATGTTTACTACACAGTTTTGGGTAAGCGGTTACGTGTTCCACATTGATGCGTTCGGATCCGAAAAGTAGCAAGCGAATCGGATCATAACGTGTACTCTACATGCATGCTTTGAAAATTTTAACTTTCGTTCAGCAGACCACATGATGCCCTTGCTGCTGCAACGATGGTTTCGGAACACCAGACCGACCATACACGAACCTCGAAACCCGCTGCACACTACGAAGTGAATATTGCCGATTGATATCAAATTACGACCACAGCACGGCAGTGCAACCGCAGTTCGCGTGTTGAGGGAATTTCCTCCACTCTGCTTCTAAGTATCTGTACTGTTGTTGCATTTGGTCGTTATTTATGCCCGCTGTTAGTCGTGTTGTCAATGTGATCTACTTTTGAATTATGGTTGGCGCGTTGACCCTGATTTGGCATTATGGACGCCAGACCAAAAATGTGGACGCATCACTAAAATGAGGGGCACAGCTGGGTGTCACAACTAACCCCGCTGCTGTTGCAGAGCCAAATAAGGCTAGTGCGTTGTGGAAGCGGAGCCCTGACCCAACTTTTAGCATAGTCTAGTTCGGGAGACCTTCTCTCCCAACCACCACAACAATAATCATCATCATCACGATCAATCAATACTACAATTATCTTTTTCTTTCGTCTCATCATTCGTTCTTGTCCAGATAGTCACGGATTGCGTTCCTGCTCTTCTTAGGCTTCTCTTTTGGGCCTCGTATCACTGCCAAGAGAAGAGGAGCACTGCAAATGACGGAATTAACGATTAATCGGGAGACTGCTTGTGCAGCAGACAGATTTCCAGGTATCGATCGATAACCACTTCAAAAATTTCAAATAGCGATCGATCCTAAAAATTGTAGATCATAGGGAGCAGTTCTCTGACACAGCGACTATATCGGGCACATCTACAATACTAACAGCCATTCCACCCATAGAAGCACCTGAACCTGGCCAAGGTCATAACTTTATCACGTCAATAAACTTTCTCGGTACCTGGGACTGCCATTCTGACCATGCCCAACGGCAAACCAAGATAAGCAAACCGTTCTGCTAGGGCCAGAGTGTACGTAGAGGTGGTCAGTGAGTATAATCTATTCTATGCAAGTATTGATTCTGATCATAAAAACTATCTCTTACTGATCGGTCAACCAATTAATACCACTCCTCGAACAGCTCCAGATTCAAGTCGTTTTTGTAATATTATAACCAAAGTGTGGTATGATTGGCGACACTTCCGACGTTCAAGAAAATAGGCTAGTGGATGCATGGAGCAGCTGGCCAATAGATCGATATGAACCGAGCTTGATCGTTGTTCCAGAGTGGGCTAATCCCAAAATTTTACTCAGCACTTCGTGCGAGGGACATTGTGCATGTGTATCATCAAACAACTGTAGAGAGTTTGGGAGCTGGATAAAGGATTGGAGGGATTCGGTGAGGGTGTCATGTTCTCGAACTCTGATAAGTTTGGATGGAGCTATAGAACGCTGCAGGGTGCTGCAGGATGCCGAATGGGAGCATGGAAGTTGGGGCGGCCATGCATGGCCAACATATATAAGTATCTACTAAACTGGTATATTTAGCCAGGCTGCCGCATCTTAATCTATTCAAATGATGTGGTATGTTCCCGGGAATTAGAACAAATTATAGCTGAGGTAGTTCAAACTACGACAACCACCCCCATCCGCCATCCACGCAACTACCCTACTAATTGCTCAACACAAAGACTAAGATTTCTATGGAAATTTAAACAGTCAGTTACCTCACCCAACCCAATCGCAGCTCTCACTACCGCTTGTAGCATCGTTGAGAGTATCATGTAGGTCGTATTCGCGTCCACTTCATCCATCGTATCCACCACATACATCCCGTCAATTGCAGCCATGAATACCAGTATCCACACGAAGACAGACATTAGGCGGATGGGGGGAAGGAGATCGGGTGGCGTGACTTGGAAGCAATTTTGGTTGTGGAAGCACTAGGGATTAGGAGTATGCCATGGCCGCAAGCGGCCGAATGCAATATGATTACAAACAAACAAACGAAGACAGACATCACTGCTTTGCTATGTCCATTTGTCTCCAACATGCCGGTTGAAACCTTAACATTGATTCTAACATCGATGACAGCACTAAGTCCCAAGTCAACTGGTGAGTTGCTAGAAACGTGAAGTCTATTCTCAATAGTTCGAATTAAATATATACACAGTTCGGCCACACATGACTCGATACACCTGCCCGCTCTGAAGTCTTCGTACCGCGCTGTTAACCTCGCGATCCTCCAGTAAGTAGTTGCCCCATCGTTCTAGCCGCTCGCAGTCGGGTCTTTGTCATCGCCGCCAAGGATCCGCAGGGTTTAGATCCCTTCGGGAGGAGTTAGTTGAGATTCTCGTCGTTGAAGGCCGCTGTATATTCGCGTACTATCTCTTCGGTGAGATGCGTCAGAGGCTCCCATGTGATTTCATCCGAATACCATCCCATTAGACTTGGAACTGAGGCTGCCCCAATCTCTGACCGTAGCCCGCTCAGCAACCGTATCAGATCTCCCTCGCTCAGCCTAGTGCTCCCGCAGTACCGCTCCCCCTTGGATTAGCTCCCTTATCCCGGCCAAGTCATATTTTGCTCTTTGCACCACCTCCATCATGTCGTTTGGTTGGTTTCGTGCCGATCGGTTGTCGATGTCGTGTAGATTTGCATGTGTTGCGTTCAACGTATGTAAATAAACGTGCTGGGATCACCGATGGTCGGTATTCTCCATCGAAGTTACTACTCCAACTGGTTGAAGCATCGTCATCCCCTTCATCATCCCCCCATTGCTGTCGTTGTCATCCTGTCGGGGCCACATTCCAAGGTGAGGGAATCGGACTAGTTACCGTCTGTGGCGGTGTGGGTGTGGTGTCGGTGCCGGGTCCCGGGGGAGCGAAGATTCTGGTCGGGGGAGGAGGGCGGCTGGTGAATTCTTCGACGATGTTAAGGGAGGCTTGTTTTCGCCAGACGGTAAGTTCCGTTGGGACGGTGAGGAACATTATGACGAGCTGTTCTTGAGAAGGTGAGGTGTGTGGGGTGTGTGTAGGTGTGGTTGTCGGTGTGGTGTTGGTCTCGGCCTCCGTGTCGTGAATGCCTACCCCTAAGATCTCTATTCTAGACCACATACCTAGTGCACTTTCCTCTGGCGATACCTTCTCTTCTCTTTATCCATCCCGCCAACGCTTCCCCCAAAGTCACCTTGGTCGATCCCACACGCGTGCCCCACTCAGAATAGCTTCCATCGCGTCGCCATCGCCACCCCCAACAGCATGTAGTGTGTCGATCGCTGTGCACAGCGGTAGTTTTGTCCGTAGCCTCGACCTCGTGCCGAGCGATCTAGATCTCATCCCGTTGACGCGTCGTTCGGTTATCGTGTTCTCGTCACGTGTCGCTGTAGGTCCTGTTGATCTGCTCGATTGCTCCCGGGTGACCGCAAAAGCATCGGAATCGTGGCAAGAGAGTGGGTTGTGTAGAACTAGCATCGGTTATCGTGTTCTCGTCTCGTGTCGCTGTAGGTCCCATCGACCAACTCGACTCAGCTGTTCGCGATAAGCAAGTAAAAGAGGACACACCCTGCTCGCACTTATCGATCGCTGGCAATAGGGGGTACTGGAGTGTCGCAACTAAGTTGTAAGGTGTAAAGTCTATTCTCGATCTCACCGGGTATACTGCTTCCGTCCATACTGCTGTTGCGAGTGTTAACTAGACCGCCGTCACCTCGGTAGACATAGACGACGGTGTGGAGGATGAATAACGGTAGGAGAGACGACAACGGCAGTGGGGTAGATGACGCTGGAAGGTAAATGATGTAGGAGGAGGGTGTAGACGATGGTGCAGAGGAGACACGAGGGCGCAGGATAGACAAGAGCGGATAGGTTGACGACGGTGGAGGGGTAGACGACGGCGTAGACTAGGTGTTGCACAAAGATGAGGCAGAGTGTAGGAAAGTAGTGGAATAAACGAGGACTGAGGAGAGACGACGGCGGCAGGGGATAGATGACATCGGACAGAAGACGAAGCGTGGACGAGGGCGCAGAAGACACGATGGCAGAGACGAGAGCGATGGGTTAACAACGGTGGAGGTAGACGACGGCATAGACTAGATATGCTCACAGAGATAAAGATAGAGTATAGGACGGTAGGGGAGTAAACGAGAACTGAAGAGAGACGAGGGCGGTAGTGGGGTAGATGATATCGGAGAGTAGATGATGCCAGAGGAGGGCATAGACGAGGGCGCAGGAGACACGAGAGCGGAGACACGAGAGCGGAGGGGAGACGAGAACGGATGGCTTAGCGACGATGAAGGAGTAGATGACGGCGTAGACTAGATATGTTGTATAGCAGACGATGACGCATAGACACCAAGGCGGAGGAGAGACGAGAACGGATGGCTTCATGACGGTGGAGGAGTAGACGAAGGCGTAGACAAGATAAGGTGCACATAGACGAAGGTGGAATATGCGATGGTAGAGGACTTAGGAGAGACGAGGGCGGAGGAGATAGTCGGAGGTCTCGAAATGATGAGGTGACTTTGTGGCCATGTAGTTGATGCAACGCTCCCTACACTCTGTAATAAACAAAAACTACTCAGGTCCGGGCAGGCGTTAGTACCTTAGTGTCCGCCTAGACCTGAAATTAGTGAGTAACAGGTCGCATAGTAACTGCAACAGCTTCGACAAAAGCGTGCACAATCGAGGAGTCTTTGCCGCATACGCTATGCGGGTAGGGGAAGGACATCAGAAGGCATGGAATGGTATAGGCGACGCGTGAATCTGGGTGTAGAAATGCGAACGTATGGACATAGCAGAGCTGTAGAAATGGAGTGGATATGAAAGAACAGGTGTCGATGTGTACGGAGGAGACATCGACGAGTGCGGAGGAGACTTAGGCGAACGAAGCGGCGTGGGTGAGCGACGGAACAATAGACGTGGAAGAGTGTGAAAGTCGGCGCGATCGAGGGCAGTAAAAGATGGCTGCGATATCGACTTTGACGTTAATGTTGTGCTGTAGTTGAGCCTGAGTTGATGAGTAGAGCAGATGAATAGTGGAGTGGATAGGAGTGGATGGAGGCAGTGGACGGAGACATTGGGTACCAACCCAGTAATCTCGGCAGAATAGATGGAAACTAATGCTGCCAAGTCCCCACAAGCGAAAGAAATTTCGGCGACCTCCTAGAAACGGTAAGCGAATGCAAAGACTTTCCCAGAACTGGCCAGCATGCATAACTCTACGGGTACATCTGGTGCCAATATTCTTTCCGATGTAGTTAATTTCTTGAAAAAATAGTGTGTACCCCTCACCTGCGATGCGAGTAGATTCCCATATATGAATTGTACCCGGGGAACATGCTTCTTAGATTCCGGGAACTGCCAATTCGGGTTCTAGCTCCGGTCAGGTGAAACTTCATTTTCATTGCCAATTGAGAGTATCCGTTGCATCCCAGCAACCCCACTGTCACCAGTCAACTCCAAGTTCTCAGTTCACCCACTTCCTTATCCCCACCGCTGCAATCTGCGCTCTAAATTCCATCGTATACACGGCTCGACTCAATTCTGATACGGACTCATTGCGCAACGGGCGCGAGCCGCTATCGTGGTGGCCGTATGTGGTTGATTTGGTATGGACTTCTCTACTCTTCTCTAGCCAGCTCCGAACACTCAATTTGAATTGACCATCTCTAGCCAGACCGTTTGTACCGCCATATCCCAGCTTCCCAATCCGAGAACCTTCTACACGTGTCCGCCGCTGCAATCAACTCGCTATGCGAGGTTATGATCAACTCGGTATGGCAATCAACGCGATGGACGATATGGGTGGTATAGTGGATCCGGTGTGAACGTCTCCACGCTCCAGCTCCTAGTTCTGATAACTCGTTCAACGTCCGTGATCAACTCGATATTGCAATCAACGCAGTGAGGCGGGCAGGTACGCATACGACGCGATGTATTCGGTGTGAACTTCTTCAACTCCCCGGCTCACTAACTAACCTTTCCATTCCAGTCCGGGAATCCCGTACTCATATCTATCCTCCGCATACGTCGTCGTTCTACTGCCTTAAAGCCTCCCGCGCCTTCATCCGGGCTGAAACGTACGCCTACCGGTAATCATCAGTGCTATATCCGCATCTCGTATTTCTCCTGGGACTCCCGATAAGAATCCCCCCAGAGTGTTCCCGACCGTCGCACTTCCTCTTTATACGTTACTCTCCTACCTCGCCCCCCATGCGACAGCTATGATCAACTTGGTACTACTCCGTCCAGTCATACACCCTCGCTTGCGGTACTACAACTGAACGGAAGAACATGGTGGATCTGGTGAACCCCTTTGTTTGCTGGCTCCTGGGTTCAAGTCTGAGATGTACCGAGTGACTTTGGGGTGTTTTTTTATCGATGCATCTCATCTCTTCGACTTCACCGATACGCAATTCCCATTCCAATCGCGTAGTTATAGGTGGCTGGGATTATCAACCTGGTGGACAAGCTACTACGATTAACACGAAAGAAGCGGTAGGTTGTGTGTGCTTCTCTCAACTCTCCGCTTCCATTTGTGATAACTGAGCATCCATACTCCAGCCGGGAATTTCGTACGCGTCCTCTCAGCTGTTGACGTAACTGTGTTGGGGGTTTTACCATTGATGCCCGACGACTGTACAAATACTAGTCTTTTCTTTTCTCCATTTCTTTTACTCTGGACCACGAGACAATAGACGAGTTTCCACCTCTACGCGAGTACGTGTCAACATCTCTCCGTACGGCGACTATGATAAACTCGGGGGGGTACTACATTTGACACGAAGGAGACGGTGGAAGACTAGAGTGAGATGGGTGAGGACACTCGATGGAAATCATGGCCGTAGTGGATTTGGTGTACTCTAGTTCATAGTTCTCCTCCCAGTTTCGATAACAGACCTACACTCCAGCCCGGAAATCTCGTACGCGTGTACCCAAGTACTATCTTCTTGGTACTGTTGAATTATATGGTTCAGACGAAGTCCATTGGATTATTTAAAGTAGAATCTATGCCTTTATATACCATGAGAGTCTGGAGGCTGAACTTCCGGAGATGGCGAGTGCCGAGGTTGATGCATGTTCTAGTCCATTCACGGAGGCGGTTACTCCGCGGAGTACCTAGTCAGTTCACGGAGGCCCACCTTCCGTGAACGAACCGTCCGTTCACGGAGTCCGTACCCCACCTCCGTGAACTGACTAGTTCATTCACGGAGTCAGTCAAAAATTTCAAATACTCTGCTCTGCACGCATGTATGTGCACGCACTAGCGTGTACGTACCCTCAGCTGGCTCTATCCAGCTGAATTCAATCAGCGCAACCGCGTACATTCAGCGCAGCACAGTTATTAGAGGTCAACTGTACCGTCAACAGGACAAGAAATACAATTCTCCACGCTATTGCCCTCGAGAACACGAAGTGTTTGACTTGATTGTCAAAGAGCATGCCAGTGAACTAATGCATGCAGGCCGGGACAAGACATGGGCTGAAATCGATCGCAAGTACTACGGCATTACCAAGAAAGAAGTCGCATTCTTACTCCAACACTGTGCCACCTGTGCAAAGACACGATCGGCAAAAACTGCTGCTCCACTGGAAGCTATAATTGTGAAGGAACTCTGGGAACGACTTCAGATTGATCTTATTGACTTTCGCCACTTGGGTCAGAAATTACTACTGTTCGTTGCAAGTGTTTCAAAGCAAAAGCCGAGTGCACACTTTATTGCCACGGTCAAGATGGTGGTACGCAGTGCATAAATACTGGTGCTTCTGCTGCGCCATCAGGTACTTTCAATCTCGAACGAAATACAAGATCAGCTCCACCGAAGCCAAGTCACAATCAAAAACGCCGTCGAGCGAATACAGAAGGAGATGCTTGCGCGCATACTGATCCCATATCTGCGGAGGATACCGCTAATGAGAGCAGTGATTTGACAGAACTGGATACTGAGGATGAGGAGGTTCTCGAGGAGGAAGAGGTCACTGGGGAGGAAGCGGAAGAGGAAGAGGGAGAGGAAGAGGAAAAGGGCAATGAGGAGGAAAATGAAGAAGATGAGCCGGTTCCAAACGATGACATGGAGTACAGTGTAATTGTAGTTGCGTCAGGACGTCCAAGACGCATCTAATTGTAGGGATCACAATGATGTATAGAGTATTTACAATTTTTTGTTGACTCCGCGAACGAACTAGTCAGTTCACGGAGGTGGGGTACCGGCTCCGTGAACGGACGGTTCGTTCACGGAAGGTGGGCCTCCGTGAACTGACTAGGTACTCCGCGGAGGAACCGCCTCCGTGAATGGACTGGAACAATGCATAAGGGCCTGATACACCCAGCTGTAACCGGGGCTGATGCCTCCTGTATATATCTCGAGTCTTTTCTCTTTTCTCTGTACCTTAGTCTATACGCACGGTTCTCCCCTTCCATAGAAGTTGATGGAGAGTCTAGTGGCGAGTGATTAATTGTGTATGAGTCTACTTTGCGACTCCAGTGTATCGGCGACCTCATTCTAGATCTTACAGTAGCATGCATTGTTAAAGTGTATGTATGAATAGATGTTTGATTCTGATGATATCTATGTCGAAATCTATGGTCTATATACAGCCTGACATTCAGTCTAGAACTTACTTGCTTATACACCATCGCATATCTTCATACATCTCATATCCTCATACAAGATTTCATACACGATACTGATGCATAGATCTATGCAACAGATTGCAAGTGGTAAGGGTGGGTAGTTTAGTGGTGGATAGTTTAGTGGTGGATGGTGCTTGCAACACAATAACCAAATTTTCTGTCGCAATTAAGTTTATGAGTTTTACTCCGATCACAAAGTACTATATACATGAAATATACGCAATCCATTTTTCATTCATGTTCCAGTCTGCAATTTACGATGTCTTTAATATTGATGGACCGCCCATGGGAATTTATCAATTTTCGGCATTTTCGTGTGTTTTTCTATAGCCACGCCATTAGATTTAAAGTTATTATGAATCGGAGACCGGGAGGTGGAAGAACCGTAAATTATACACATTTCATGTATATGTTTGTGATTTTGGGAGCGGCACCAAATACCTCGCCTACTACAACCCACCGCCACTAAACTTTGAACTTTATCACTGTTCATTAGAAGACTTTTAGATCCTTGCCCGCCCTTCTAAGTAGAAGTAAATTGTGTGCGAATGAGTTGCTTTTCTCGTGTCCAGCCTTGACAATTTAAATTTGTGCGACAAGAGAGAAGAAGAGTCAGTCTATAAACGTAAGTGCACTTGGAAACTTGTTGGAACTTAAGAGCTCTTATAAGTGCACTGGTAAGGTAGGTAACTGAGGTACGTGCACTTGAAACCCGCGTTTTGTGGACTCGTGATGACTGTCGGTCATCTTACATCGCGAAAATCGCCGCAGTTTTCAAAACATCGAGCGAATTTCAGAAGCACCTTAAACTCTCGCCACGTTCTTCCTTTCCCAACGCTCAACTTTGATTGATGCATTGGGTGTGAAGTCTATGCTCAGGGGCTGATTTGAGTTACATACCCAAAAATAGATTATAGGCTACCTGTCTGACATGTGTCGTTCGTACTGACACATCCCGCTCAGTCCAAAGGAGATCCTCCCATATCCGCCTGTAGCACGCTCAGCAGCTACATCTGATCCCCCAGCGCCATGCTCAGCCTGACAACTCCTGCAGGACCTGGCCCGGACCATGCCGGTAGTCATCGAAGTTACTGCTTCCACTTGGTTGAAGCGTCGTCATCCCCGTCGCCATCACTCGCCATCGTCGTCCTCGTCGTCACCTCTCGGCGCCACGTCCTAGGCGGAGTCTCGGACTCGGTGCTGTCGGTTTTGGTGTCAGTGTCAGCATTTGGCCACCGTCGGTCTCTGGGGTCTCCTGAGTCCTGACCTGGATCAACATTCCGCAGTATTTCCTCTGGCGGACCCCCCAGCGCTCTCCATGGGCTTCTCCTTGTGTATCTGGGCGACTGTTGACTAGGACGAAGGTTCCTTCATTCATGACTACTATTCTACCTTATTTACCATCTGGACTTTGCAGAAATTGAAATCCATCTTTGTGCCGAACGCCTGACAGTCGATGACAATCTGTAGCTTTCCCTTGCCATACGGGACAAATATAACTGGTAATGCTTACTGGGAGCATGAGCTGCCAATTTTGTATTTCTCTAGTACCTCGGCTGCCTCTTTTCCCACTTTGCCTCGGTGTGTCGAAGGCACTTGGTTCGGCTGCAGCTGTCGTGCGAGCCTCTTCCATTGCCATGAACTCCATTCAGATGGCAATACAATCAGCTCGGATGACTACCTCTTCAATCACCACCTCCGCCAACTCAGTAGGGGTCATAGTTGATTGATAAGCGGGCGCATGGCACGGGTAGGTTGAAATGGAGCAGATATGGGTATTAGCAACCTTAGACCAAAAACCTGGCAGATGTTGCATAAATAGATGGTCAGCGTCTGTAGGGCTGTAGGGCATATGGGTACGGGCTTACGGTATTCAGACGTCTCCATAGATAGAAGAGTGTACGCATACGTACGCAAGTCTACTGTATATATAAGGCCTTTGTAGCCTCGATAGATAAATCAACCATCAATAATAACAGTAGGCTCCTCATATCGTCGAGTTGTTACTGTAAGGTCTCGTTTCTGTAAGGTCTAGAACAAGGACTGAAGGAATCTACTCGGAGACCGACGGGATCTCTGATACACTACCGCACAAGATCTCTCCCTTAGCACCACTTCTCTGATCGAGTCCGACGGGACTTCCGGTGGTTACTTTGTACATAAGGACGCAGTCTGTAACTTTATAGATCAATAGACTTGTACCTTACTGTTACGTATATACTTGGAAGGTTAGCGTGTGTAGTGTGTAGGGCTGTAGTGTGCATATGGGAATACGCATCTATTGATAGAGCATACGCACTTGCACTGTCTTGTGTGCTAGAGCACTGTATATGGCCTTTGATGGCCTCGATAGATTAAGTCAATGAAGCATCTATTGCAACACTCACTTCTCCAAGTAACACGAGTGATGTTGCCGTGATCGTGTGATGACCTGTGATTGAGTGATTTACTCCGGATGAAAATATGATCACACGACGAGTAGCTCTGCAGCTACTGGTTAGAGGCTATAGTTGACCTGGCGAGAAGATAAACCCTTCCACTAGTACCGGTCACCTGCCTCCTTGAGCCCAAGGAAGGTACACCGGATCCACCCGCCTGTCATCGGTGTTGATACTCCTACAGCAGACATCATTCAGGCCGTTGGCGGGTGGATCATTACCCGCTGCAGGCACTGATTCAAGCCATCTGATCTCAATGCAACGGGTTGCATATCCGGTGGTGCGAAATGGTGGCAAAGGCCGCTCAACTATCGCCACACCCTTGTACTAAATATCTCCTTTGTATCGTGGTTTATACATGCACACAGTTCTCCCTTTCCATATAGCAACACAGCGGGCCTATAATTTCTAGTTAAGACTACTGATCAATTCGCCTCGGATCTCCATATCTCGCGATGTTTGGAGACCGGTAGTGTATCGTGAAGCCAGTTGCCATGTTTCCCAACCCTCCACCGCATCAATTTCTCACCCTCACCTCCACCTCCACCCTTGTAGGTGTTTTCAGAAAGGGGAAGAAGGGTAGAGGTTGAGGACGGTACGACTTCGATCCAAGAGGGCCAAAGGGACACCTAAAAGCTCACACTGGAGATGTACCGGGGAAAAGGTAGTTAGATATGCCATGGCCGCAAGCGGCCGAATGCAATATGATTCAAACAAACAAAAACCACCTCCACCCTCGCTGCCCCTTCTCGTTGAAGCCGTCAATGGCGCTCTCATCCTATCTGGACACAACGCATACTCAGACCACGATGAGTTCTCCAGTGCCCGCATGAAATCGACCCGCCATCCCAGCCGTCCGGGATGACTGGCGCCCCGCATAAGTGGCCGTAGACTAGGAAGTAAGTATGAAGGGGCATCAAGTCAGAGGAATTCCAGTTGTAACGGTCGCATCACTTTATTCGCCCGCATGCTTCAAACTTGTGTTCTCTTAGCCCCTGTCCACCCCACCTTCCAGATTCGGCCTCGGCTAAGACGCATGTAAGGCAACGGAACGGGCCGAGCCGCCTTTGCTTCCAGTGATGGAAAATGGGGTGACTTTCCACCACGTGAAAAATTTAAGATTCCGCAACACAACCATATATCTAATACTCTGTGCAAACCGTCCGCAATTACTGAATGCAATCTGGTAGGAGGTTGGAGCCGGGTAGAAAAAGACTTTTCGCTTGTTTTTATTATTTTTGTTCGCACCGGTTGAAGTTCGGTTGGTCAAGATGTGTGGCAGAAGTGGATTATACGGGCGGTGATGGTGGCGGCGGGAGTACTTATGCATGGGGTTAGTGACGGTGATGTGACAGCGGGAGTACTAATATATATGCAACTTTTGGATAATTACAACTAATTGAAAGGCAAGATTGGCACCGATAATTATCGCTGCAGCAGAAGAAATCGATATCTGATTTAATCGGTAGAAGTATGGCAGCATATTTCCGCCAAATTACCCCCGTGGCACGATTTCGTACCCCGAGTCCGTGAATAAAGTCTGGATTTTAAAATTTACCCAGTTGCCACTATTAAAATAAGACTTTAACCACAAGGTTATGGTATAGGGCACAAGGTCGTTAGACAGAGTTGTGAGATCGTTGGTCGGGGGTGGATTGGCGAGTAGACAATCTCACAGGGATTCATTGTGGGTTATAGTGTTGGATAAGTTCTGAATCTCAACTGTATTCACAACCTTGTACCCCCCGTCCCACGACCCCGTACACTGTCTCACGACTCTGTCCAACAACCTTGTGCCCGATCCCACGACCCTGTGGATAAAGCCTTATTTTAATAGTGGTAACTGGTAAATTTCAAAATTCAGACTTTATGCATGGACTCAGTGTGCGAGGTCGTGCCACGGGGTATTTTGGCGGAAAAAGGCACCATAGTCCTAGTACTGGATGTTGTCGTGTATTTGCTATACTGCCGTATATATATACTCCATCTACACCCTATCATCTATCAACGTTACATACCCTTCTATGCCGCTATCTGTAGCATCACGACTTCGTCGATATTGATAATAGCTACATCCCAGGGAATCGTCATGACTAGTTACCATCGTGGTCTGGATGCTGCGGTGCCACAACAAACGGTCGGCTACAAGCGCTCAATAGATATTAGAGACATAATAAATTGGAGATTTGGAAGTGAAAGACAGATTCATGTAGTTATCGAACAATTTATTGAGATGTACCCCACCGGCTCGACTAATATGCATGCATGGCAACGGAACGGGCCGAGCCGTATTTGATCCCTGCATCGGCGATTCCCTTTATTTTGGGAATTTAAATTTTCAGCGCAGCCCGCAGTGTTTGAAATGCCGCTGACCCTTCGGCTACCGGGTAGAGTTTTCATCTCGTCAACATGCTTCGTTCATATCGGTATGACAATACGAAGTAGGCATGGAGAAGGATTGCATCTTGTCTTAAGCCAGATAATTTCCATGCATTACATATCAACTAGGCGGTTGTTCATTCTTGCAGTACGTGGAAAAGTAACACAGCACCAAGAAAAAAGTACATCTTCCCACTCCAGACTACAATATAGGAAATACAAATCACAGAACATCAGATAATGATCAGTTATAGTCAATACCAGCTGAGGAAATAAAATGAGGAAATGGTCAACCAAGTATATCATCAGACTTCAAAAACAAAACTGAACCGAACAAAAGGAAACCAGGAGCCGTCAAACATAATGCCTAGGACCTCAACACTAAATCCGATTCCGTTATATCATAGCCTAAATTTCAGTAAGCTATGTAGTACGCTAGGAATAATCGGGGTGCAACCTAAAGCCTATCAAATGGAGTCACTGGGTCGGGAAAGCAACTTATTCACCACTCTCAAGGCTGCCAAATTAAACCGAGCATGATCATATTAGCCATGTTCTACAGTGTCTGGGAACAATCAAGGGAATCAACGTACAAGCTGTAGAACCAAATTATCACACTGATTAGCTGACATTGCAGCCAGAAGGTTGCGGGAGAAACTCACCGTCTGTAAATCAAGCCATAGGATTAGGTCAACGAGCCATTACCACGATGAGGAACCGTTAGGCGATACTCACATCCTACCAAGGTGGCCGAGTTGATGTTAGGCAAGTGTTTTCACTGCTATTTTAGAACAAAAACTTACACTCTACAAATGATAATCATGACATTAGAGTCATATTAGTCCGGGTCCAGTGTAGCGGGGAATTGGCAGCAGAACTACTAACTTTCTATCAAGAAATCGGATTAATGTTAACCACGGGTAGCCACAGTACGGAATCATGGAAAAACTTACGGGCTATGATGAAGCCAATGAGATCGTGTGAAGACACCGGCAGTCCAGGCGGGGGGCTAGGGAAATACTCACAGGCTGTCAGACGAGGCCATCAAAATCACGTCAGCACTAGGTACCAATAGCAAGAGAGGGAATCATCATAGAGACACTCACCCGCTGTCATGATCAGGCCATCAGGCTCACATCAGCACTGGGCACCAATAGCAAGCGAGGGAATCATCATAGAAATACTCACTCACTGTCATGATCAAGCCATCGAGCTCACGTCAGCACTCGGCACCGCAAGCTGGGGAACCATCAAGGAGAAGCTCACAAACTATCGAATGAAGCCGTCAGGCTCACATTAGAACTCGGCACCGTAGTAAGCAGGGGAGCCATCAGGGAGAAACTCACTCGCTGTCGGATCAGGCCATCGGGCTCACATCAGCACTCCGCACCGGCAACAAGCTAGGGAACCATCAGGAAGAAACTCACACTCTGTCGGATCAAGCCATCGGACTCACATCAGCACTCGGCAAAATCGAGCCATCAAGAAGAAACTCACTCGCTGTCGGATTACACCATCGAGCTTACATCAGCACTCTGCACCGTTGCAAGCTGGGGGGCAATCAGGGAGAAACTCACCGGCTATCGTATTAAGCCATCAGGCTCACATCAGCACTCGGCACAATTGCAAGCTGGAGGGCAATCAGGGAGAAACTCACCGGCTGTCGGATAAGGCCATCGGACTCAGATCAGCACTCCGCACCGTTGCAAGCTGCAGGGCAATCAGGGAGAAACTCACTAGCTGTCGGATTACACCATCGGGCTCCCATCAGCACTCCGCACCGTTGCAACCTGCAGGGAAATCAAAGAGAAACTCACGGGCTGTCGGATTACACCATTGGGCTCACATCAGCACTCCGCACCGTTGCAAGCTGCAGGGCAATCAGGGAGAAACTCACTAGCTGTCGGATTACACCATCAGGCTCACATCAGCACTCCGCACCGTTGCAAGCTGCAGGGCAATCAGGGAGAAACTCACGGGCTGTCAGATTACACCATCGGACTCACATCAGCACTCCGCACCGTTGCAAGCTGCAGGGCAATCAGGGAGAAACTCACTAGCTGTCAGATTACACCATCGGGCTCACATCAGCACTCCGCACCGTTGCAAGCTGTAAGGCAATCAGGGGGAAACTCACGGGCTGTCGGATCAGGCCATCGGACTCAGATCAGCACTCCGCACCGTTGCAAGCTGCAGGGCAATCAGGGAGAAACTCACCGGCTATCGGATTACACCATCGGGCTCACATCAGCACTCCGCACCGTTGCAAGCTGGAGGGCAATCAGGGAGAAACTCACTAGCTGTCGGATTACACCATCGGGCTCACATCAGCACTCCGCACCGTTGCAAGCTGGAGAGCAATCAGGGAGACACTCACTAGCTGTCGGATTACACCATCGGGCTCACATCAGCACTCCGCACCGTTGCAAGCTGGAGGGCAATCAGGGAGAAACTCACGGGCTGTCGGATTACACCATCGGGCTCACATCAGCACTCCGCACCGTTGCAAGCTAGAGGGCAATCAGGGAGAAACTCACTAGCTGTCGGATTACACCATCGGGCTCACATCAGCACTCCGCACCGTTGCAAGCTGTAGGGCAATCAGGGAGAAACTCACCGGCTGTCGGATAAGGCCATCGGACTCAGATCAGCACTCCGCACCGTTGCAAGCTGGAGGGCAATCAGGGAGAAACTCACTTGCTGTCGGATTACACCATCGGGCTCACATCAGCACTCCGCACCGTTGCAAGCTGGAGGGCAATCAGGGAGAAACTCACTAGCTGTCGGATTACACCATCGGGCTCCCATCAGCACTCCGCACCGTTGCAAGCTGCAGGGCAATCAGGGAGAAACTCACGGGCTGTCGGATTACACCATCGGGCTCACATCAGCACTCCGCACCGTTGCAAGCTGGAGGGCAATCGGGGAGAAACTCACTGGCTGTCGGATTAGGCCATCGGGCTGACATCAGCACTCCGCACCGTTGCAAGCTAGAGGGCAATCAGGGAGAAACTCACTAGCTGTCGGATTACACCATCGGGCTCACATCAGCACTCCGCACCGTTGCAAGCTGGAGGGCAATCAGGGAGAAACTCACTAGCTGTCGGATCACACCACCGGGCTCACATCAGCACTCCGCAAGCTGGAGGGCAATCAGGGAGAAACTCACATGCTGTCGGATCACACCATCGGGCTCACATCAGCACTCCGCACCGTTGCAAGCTGGAGGACAATCAGGGAGAAACTCACTAGCTGTCGGATCAGGGCATCGGGCTCACATCAGCACTCCGCACCGTTGCAAGCTGGAGGGCAATCAGGGAGATGTCGGATAAGGCCATCGGGCTCATATCAGGACCCCGCACCGTTGCAAGCTGCAGGGCAATCAGGGAGAAACTCACCTGCTATCGGATTACACCATCGGGCTCCCATCAGCACTCCGCACCGTTGCAAGCTAGAGGGCAATCAGGGAGAAACTCACTAGCTGTCAGATTACACCATCGGGCTCACATCAGCACTCCGCACCGTTGCAAGCTGGAGGGCAATCAGGGAGAAACTTACTAGCTGTCGGATCAGGCCATCGGACTCAGATCAGCACTCCGCACCGTTGCAAGCTGGAGGGCAATCAGGAAGAAACTCACGGGCTGTCGGATTACACCATCGGGCTCACATCAGCACTCCGCACCGTTGCAAGCTGGAGGGCAATCAGGGAGAAACTCACTAGCTGTCGGATTACACCATCGGGCTCCCATCAGCACTCCGCACCGTTGCAAGCTGCAGGGCAATCAGGGAGAAACTCACGGGCTGTCGGATTACACCATCGGGCTCACATCAGCACTCCGCACCGTTGCAAGCTGGAGGGCAATCAGGGAGAAACTCACTTGCTGTCGGATTAGGCCATCGGGCTGACATCAGCACTCGGCAAAATCGCAAGCTGGAGGGCAATCAGGGTGAATCTCACAGGCTGTTGGATCAGGTCATCGGGCTCGCGTCAGTATTCGGTATATGCATGAAGCGCAAGAACCATCATGGAGAATCTCACTGACTGTCGATTCAGGCCATTATGTTCGCATTAGCCGTTGATTTTCCGCGCGCAAATGACAAAAGGTGTAATAAACATACGCTTCTCGAGCAATATCCAGTGCTGTTTTTCCTTCTAGATTCTTGGTTTCCTTATTCACGTGTAATGTGCTGACGAGCAGCCGGACAGTGCTTTCGTCCCCGAGAACTGCTGCAAAATGTAGCGCAGTATACTTCCAGCCATCTTCAGCTTCTTTGTTTGCCCCGATTTCGTTCACTAGTAGTTGTCCTATGCCTTGGTGGCTGAATATCGCGGCCCAATGCAGCGGTGTTCGTTTCGCATTGTCTTGAGCTTCCCTGTTTGCCGCAAAGTTTGCGAGTAGCTTGACAGTGGTCTCATGCCCCTGCATTGCCGCGAGATGCAGCGACGTAAATCCAAATCTATCTTTGGCCTCTATGTCGGCTCCCAGAGTTTCAACAAGCAGCTGTGCTACGGCATACTGACCGTTCCGTACTGCCAAGTGCAGGGCTGTCCAATCGTTCATTTCCTTTGCCTCCTTGTCGGCGCCCAGAATCTTGACGAGCCGCAGCACCGTGGAGTCGTGACCGTTTAAAGCTGCATGATGCAGTGCAGTCTGTCCATGTCCGTCCTTTTCTTCCTTGTTTGCGCCACCGTCGATGAGGAGGCTGACCATGGTGTCGTGTCCCTTCATAGCTGCAAGCAGCAACGATGTCCGCTCCTCGTCGTCTTTGGCATTGGTGCGGGCCCCTTTGCGTAATAGCACTCTGGCAGTGGCGACGTCCCCAGTCTCTGCTGACAGGAGCAATGGCGTTTTATCAAACAAGCAGGCTTCTTTGTCGGCGCCAGCTGTCAGCAATGCTTCAACCACCCGTGAGTACTGCATTCTTGTCGCAGTATGTAACATATCATTCCTAAAGTCTTTGGCAGGCGGTCTTTTCTCTTCAGCATCGACGCTGCGGCTCACGTTCGAATCAATCCAGCTTTTAAAATTTTTGGAAGCTGTTGTCGCGGTATGTCGCATCTTATTTTTGAAGCCTTTGGCGGTCAGTCTTTTCTGTTCAGTAGCGATGCCCCGGCCTAAGTTAGAATAAATCCAGGTCCCAAAAAGCAGAGAAGCTGGACTGTTGGCCGGTTGCCCACAAAGCTGAGAAACAAGTCGTCTGACATTGACGCACAGACTACAGTCGTCCCTATGATCTTGGAGGTGTAGAGTTTGAAGATGGCTTAGTGCATAGTTGATAAATGGCCTTCCGTTTAGATATTCGACATACTGCTCATAGTGCGCTAGATCCCAGAATTCTGTATTTGGGGGTTCATCTTCTGGAGTGGAACGCGCCACACAAAGCATCAGATATCGGATACAGGTGATAGATATACGAAGGAGTGAATCGTCTTTGCTCATATTGAATGCCCCAGGCCTTGCCACTGGTCCGTCGAGCTGGGTGAAGAATGTGAAAGCAGTTTGATGTGTAAATTGAACGATATCTTCTGTATGTATGTTAGCCAAACAACTGTGACGGGGTTTTTGGGGGAATCATGAGTACCCTTAATCTCTAGAAAATTCCCTCCGCAGTGAATGATTCGCCTGTGGATATTATTCATTAATGCATTTTTGAATGATTCATCAGAAGGTGAATATTCGGTATCAATGGTGTCTGGGATAGCGATAGCATGATGGATTTCTTGAATTCTGAGAGGGCGTTTTGCAAACAGAATGAGTCGAAATATCCGAATTCCTAACTGGATATCTCGTACCTCATTCTCTTCCAATTTGCCAAGCATACGTTTGTACAAGCCATCCAGATCCTTGGGAAGACTTTCTAAGAATTGTTCTATCTCGTCGTTACTATAGCCGGTACGAACATATTTGAGTAGCTCCTCTTCAACCAAGCGAACCCATATGAACACCCCCTCGGCATTTTGAATTATGTCATCCTTGAGCTTATTATAAAACTCAGGTGAAAGCTTGAACTTTCCTAAGAAAGACTCTGTAAATTTCAGGATGTCTTGTCCGTTCTCATCCTGCATCGTTATGATGTTTTTGATTTGAGGCGTCTTGTGCCTCTCCCATGCGATGGGACGGCTTGCAAGAAAGACCTTCACAACACACAGTCCCGTCGTAGCGCAGAGCTCGTGAAGCAATCGAATAATAACGTCTCTACGGTTCTCATCAGACTCATCTATAGCATCAACGATGAGGTAAAGTCGTTCCTCTGCAGGATGCGTCCGAAAGGACAGCAAAACTTGCTTTAGAGAATCGTAACGCCATGCACCATGTAGTAGCGTCTTCCGGTAGTGGGATTGAAAGTGAAAAAAAAAGGTCTCGTTCTGGTGCAGGACATCATAGAGAATGGACCGCACCATATTGTCATGATTTGTGTGTAGTTCGCCGTCCCTGTAGCTGTAGAAGAAACTGGCCACAATAGCTTGTTTTGCAAGTTGCTCCCGCTTGAGGAGATTATCCTTGAAGTACTTTGTAACGGTGCTTTTTCCACTGCCTGGCTTTCCCTCGATCAGTATCAGATCGGAGTGAGATGAAGATGACCACTCTCGATACTGATCATGTCCCCAGAGCCACGTCAAGGTACCGTCATGCTCTGTAGAGATCTTATCATAACGGGTACCGTGATAGCGAAGAGAATTAAGACACTCTGCATTAGCTAGTTAGCTAGACTCACAGCTAGAGGATAGGATGTGCCCAAACCTTGTCGCTCCTTATCATACTCAATACATGGCACCCCATCAACTATCTCCTTCATATGGGGTCCGGCCGACACGTGACTAGTACTTTCGGCTTCGAGTTTGCTGTCCCACGCGAGCAAAAGCTTTTAAGGAACCGAGCTCCATCTGGCCCGATAGTATCGATTCCCTCGATGATAATCGGCATATCTCCGATTGTTCGTATTTCGACAACCGCCTCTGTTAAAGCTTCCAATTGTCCGCCGCCTCGAGCTTTAAGAATCTCCTCTATGGTTATGACTGAAGAACCGCCGTCCTTGAAACGGGACCGGTTCCGTTGGATAATCTTGAGTAGAAGGGTGCTAAGGAAGGTTTCGATAATCGATTTCGCCTGGCGAGCATTAGAACCGTTGAGGATATGGCGGAGAACGGAATGGGTGAAGGCGGTGATAGCATCTGAGTCCCCCATCGAGCAGGAACAGTAAAACACAGCGCCATCCCGCCGTGCGGCTTCTTGCTTAGCAATAAGTGACGATACCCCACTCATGGCGCAGCCGGGTGGTCCACCAAATAGCCATAGCACCTGTGAGCTATTGGCTGATTCCCAAACATTGAAGTCAGCATCACGTAGGATCCAGTACAACTTCGGATCGTCTGGTTCTATTTGCCACTTCTTGGATACTTGGTTGAGCTGGTTAGTCATAGGCAGCAGCAGGCCTAAGAATGTACTCGTTTCCAGATTTGCCACAACTGGCGCGAGGAGGTCAGTAATTATTGTGATAACATTCATTAAGCCTTAGGATAAACCTGTTCCATGATGTCACTTACGTGGTTTCAATATCTTATGCGACTGTTCTCGATCAAAACTATCCTGACTGACACTTCTGACCATGGATTAGGTTAGCAAACCGTCTTCAAATCGTGTAGGTTCGGAAGAGACTCACTCATGATAATTGTTAGTGGTGGACCAGTGCTGCCCACCGTGAAGTGTCGAGCCCTCGATCTGATTGTGCGTAGCATAATTATAGTCACCCATAGTATCAACCCTGTTACTGTTAGTCATTATATTATTGCTATTAGTCATGCCGTACCTGTTGTGGTAGATTGTGGTTGCTGGATGTGCCTGCTATGGTCGCTGCGTGCTAGTTGGGCTGAACGAGAGGAAACTCCGGATATACCTTCAGCAGGCTGCTCGCCGTGAAGTAGGAAATTGTGTTGTTGATAGAGTAGGTCCAGAAGTGGGCAACTTTTAAGATCGATCGCGCTTGAAAATTCTTTGACACTAGCTACCCCTTCTCACCCTGAATTTTGAGGCTGAACTGTGCCCCCACTTTGCACATTGACTTTGTTTCATCATGCCGGATGTATGTACAAAACGGGCGGTCTACATGATGTAATGCGGCAATTCACAAGACCACTAATGCATGGTGAAGTGAAGTTTTGGGTGTGTGGTTACATGTTCCACACTGATGCGTTCCGATTTGAAAGTAGCAAGCGAATCAGATCATAGCGTGTACTCTACATGCTTGAAAATTATTACTTTCGTTCACCAGACCACATGTGCTTACAGGCCCTTTGCCACTTGCGTAAGTTCCTTTCTGCAATGACGTATTTCGGAACGCAAGACTGCGTCAATCACCGTGCACGAACCTTGAAACCTGCTACACACCAAGGCGCGAATATTGCCGACTGGTGTCAATTTATGGCTACAGTACGCCTAATACTGCTATCGCAGTTCGCGCGTTGATGGAATTTCCTCCAATCTGCTTCTGAGTGTCTGCTGTTATTGCTGTCGGTCGTTATTGTGTTCCCGCTGCTGGTCGTGTTGTCAATGATCAACTTTTGAATTATGGTTAGCGCATTGCACGTTGTTGGCCATTAATTTCTTACTATGCATATATTTCGCATTATGGAACAAGCCAGCCAAATGTGGACGCATCTCCAAAATGAGGGGCACAGTTGAGTGTCACTACGAACCCCGCTGCCAAGAGGAGCAATACCCCGCACTGCTGATGACAAGACTAGCGATTAATTGGATGACTGGCAACGATCGACAACTATTCTAAAAATTTACTATGATAAGAGTGTACTTGTACTTACATAGTTACGAACTCCATCTCATGGGTGGTTTTGGAACGTCATCGTTGACAGGCTAGGATTATTGAATTAAACTCGCCAGCCGGCTGTAATATGGAAGTCTATTATCTACTCTACTACATTGAGAAGTACTCACAATTAATCGTTGCGATCGCAAAAACTATCTCTTACCGATCAACCAACCAATTAATACGGCCCTCGATCAGCTGTACTCATGTCGCCGATAAATTTCTTTGTCATGTGACTCCAGGGTTAGGTTTACATGGTCCGTTTACCAAAAAAAAAGACGTATTAAGGCCCAGAATTGTTGTTTTGGCAGCATTTGAATACTACTGAACATGGCACCATGAGATTTCAAATGCAGAGGCCCTTATCTCAAACTATTGCAACGGTGTTTAAAGCAATAAACCTAACCGTGGGTCACATGACAAAGAGACTTATCGGCGACATGAATAGATTAATTTTAATAGTCTTTTTGTAACACTATAACCAGAGTGTAGTATGATTGGCGACACATGCGACGGCAAGGAAAACTGGCTATTGGAAACATACAGCAGATAGCCAATAAGACCGACATGAAGTGTACTTGATCGTTTGCGTAGGTCCTACCCATTCCCAACATGCTGTCTGTTGATCTCAGTGTGTAGCCCCCGATTGCCCCGAAGTCTAGAACTCGAACTCGTATTCGTGTCAAATGCGCCTCAAGCTTGTCCCGTTGATGCGTCGTTCGGCTACTGTGTTCTCATCTCGTGTCGCTGTATGACCTGTTGATCTGCTTAATTTCTCCCGAGTTATGACTACAAGAGCACTGGAATCAAGGCAGAGAGTGAGTGGACACGGACGACGACAGCATTGGGGTTGGCGACAGCGGTGGGTAAATGATCCGGGAGAGGTAGATGATGCGGGAGGAGGGCAGAAACGGCGGCGCACAATAGAGGAAGACACAATAGATGAGACACAGAGTGGAAGCGGGTGTAGACGATGGTGCGGAGACACGAGGGCGGAGGAGATACGAAGTCGGAGGGGTAGACGACGGCGTAGACAAGATGCACGTATATGAGGGCGGAGAAATGGACCAGGGCGGAGAGACGGTGCCGGAGGTCGGAGGGCTTGAAATGAATTGGGGCCATGTACTCTTGCTACACTGTGAGAAACAAAGCCCCTCGGCGTAGATAATGGCTTCGATGGAAACGTGTACAATCAAAAGGAGTCTTGACGTACGTGCAATGCGAGGGGCATTAGGAGGCCTGGCATGGAATGATTTAGACGATATGTGGATATGTATGCAGAGCGCGGAGATATGAACAGCAGAGACGGACAATGGGTGCAGACGCGTGGAAGAGTGACGAGAACAGGCATTGATGAGTACGGAGGCATGGACGATCAAGAGCAGTGGAAGATCACGATATCGTCTTTGATGTTGACGTTGTGAAGCAGTGGAAATAGGTGTTGAAGACGGAGTGGAAGGGTTGGAGGAAGAGGGTGTGGAGTCAATGGTTTGATGAGTACCAAAGCAATTCTGATTACCGTATTATCTATCTTGCAGCGGCATATGCAACCCCGATGGTGGGTTTTTATTCGCTCTAGTGCTGTGGAGTTGCATGGCAGAATGGACAAATAGAAGCAACAGATCAGGCGCTCTACACACCATTTTTAGCAAGAAACTACATCGGAAAAAACATTGGCACCGAAAATCCCTGCCACCAGCGGACAGTATGCCAATGCATGCATGCTGGCCTATTCTGGGTAATTCTTTGCGTTCGCTTACCGTTTCCAGAGGTCGCCGAAACTTCTTCGCTTATTCTACCGTATCCGAGATACAGCATACCATCAATTCTCAGCCGTAACTACTTCCCCTGTGCAACGGCTATGAACAACTCGGTACTGAACCGTCCTCTTATCCCTTTGACCGGTGAGACATGTGGAAAATTGGTGCCATGCATACGCTAGCTTATTATAGTATGGGGGATCGGCACCGTGTATAAAGCTATTTACATCTATCTATCTACCGCTCATGCCAGCGAGTGAAACATGTACTGAGTGCACTCAGAGTCTCAAGGGCATCTCGATCTTCAAGTTGGGGTGCGCATAAAGCAACCGGTGGTGTGCATGCACGGCACTCATATGCTGTCCGCCGGAGAGAACTCATGCCGTTCTTTACCCCAGCACGAAAGTCTAGTCTACATATAATACAGCTGCGGCGCTTCTCCATGTGCTCTAGATGGTGGTGCTGTTCAGACTCAACCAGAGTATGTTCCGGATCGCTTTCTTGTAGAATCGGACTTGGTGCTGGTGCACCGGTTGCCAAAGCATGTGGCGTGTACCTTGTGTACTTCGAGAAGTAGACCTGGCCGGTTTTCTTTGTGTATGTGCGGCGGATACGAGGTTTCAACAAGGTGGTGGACCTTGGACGGGGACTCGGGGTAAGTTGGTGCACAAGCTCATGGCGGAACTTTAGTGGAGCGTATGGCTTGCTAAGAGGGTGACTTAAACTCTCGGTCACCTTGATGGTTTGACTATCAAGACCAGCTACAAAGCGCTCTTGGCGGGCAAGTTCAAAAAGGATATGCGCGTTGACAAGCGAAATATCGAGTAGGAAGTAGAAGAGGGAAAACCAATTGCGCCGTGTACGTTGGTGTACTGAATACGCAGCTCGCCGCTGATCTGCTAGATCAACCGCATTCATACTGTGGTTATAGTCATCAACAATGGTGGGAATAGCTAGTACCTTGCGATACTCATCAATGTCGAAGATTCTACGGGCGACGAAGGCATTGGTGCTCGTAGTACGTGGTTTGCGGCGGAGGCTGAAGGTGGATTCATTGGCGGGATGCACAGTAGTCATAAATCGCACAATGTTGTTGTCAATCCACCGCATACAAAGAACATCTGCACCATCGCTTACAATGGTATTCCCATTCTTGTCAATTGCAGGTGGGCATATAGTGATAGCCTGTGTATTGCCCCACTCCTCATCTGTGCGCTCACTGCAAAGTTCTTCTGGCCAGCCAGCAGCATTCTGTCGTGCGGTACCACACGCTCCAATCCCCTTCCGTCGCAAAATGCGAAATAGAGGAACTGTTGAAAACGCATTATCCATGAAAACCGTTGTGCCGAAGCCGCCGCAAACAGATTGACATAGTTGAAGTACAGCTGAACCAGTCGGTGTAAGTTCCTTGTGTTTTTTAAGCCCAGCTACGCCTTCTACACGCGAGGTATACAGCCAGTCCAAAGTATAACCAGCATCACATACAGCGAGGATCTTGTAGCCATCTGAAATTGGCTTACTAGGTATCCGTACCGTGTGTACTGTGCGTGCTTTGCAAAGCGACATCATCTCATCAACCGCAAGATGGGAACTGGGACTGTAAAAGGTTTGAAAGCAGGTACGGAGGTGTGACGATAGCGGCTCAAGCTTTCTCCACCAATGCTTGCGGTCCGGTTTAAGATCAGGGTCCGAGATGTGCAGATACCGCTTGATCTGATCATAGCGGTCACGGCTTATGGTACCTTTCGGTAGAATAGTACCTCTGCGGAATCTTGTAAAGAGGGAAACCGTTGACTTTGCATATCCCATAAATATCGTTGCACTGATAAACCGCCGCAGTTCACATACATCAACTGCCTTCCATGGTCGCAGCCGGAGTTGGACTCGGAGTGAAGCAAGCTTTGATACGCGCAACTCTGCATGCTTTGCTGCAGCGTATTTGTTGGTAGCCTCCGCAATGTGCTGTAGGATTGCATCATCCCAAAAGAGTGAGAAGATAGTGTATGGTGTAAGCTCTGCATCGGTTACCGAGCCTGAGGGAATGCGAGTACTGGGACCATGACCGTGTTGTGTGTCTGCTGAATGGAGAGGAACAAAGCTTTCCGGCATCGCTATCACTGCTGGTGGCTTCCAGTTCTTCCCACTTCGCGCAGCCTGAGGACCGTCAACCGTGACTGCATTGTCGGCATTGGCAGCGACAATGTTGGCTTTCTTTGGTGCAACCTTCCTTCGCTTTGGATTGGGCACAGCATTCGTTGAGATATCGCTCAAGGGCTTTCGGGCTCGCTTTGCAGACATGGCACACGTATAGATAGATGGCCAACTCGGACGACGACGCGATCGTGAACTGATGTTGACATTCGGTGTCGATCCTGCCTCAATAAGTTAGCATATGCATGGCACCAATTTTCCACTTGTCTCACCGGTCAAAGGGATACACCATCGCTAGCTCAAATCTAATATTTACCGAGTAACACCTTGGGTTTTTTTATCGATGCATGTCATTCCTGACTTCACCGATATGCAGCTCTGTATTCCGATCGCGTCGTTATGTACGGCGGGAGTTGTCAACCTTGTGGACAAGGTACTACAATTCGCGAAAGAAGCAAAGGGTGTGCTTCTCCCAACTCCCAACTCCCAGCTCCCATTTGCAATAACTGACCTTCTCAACTCCAGCCCAGGAATCTTGTACGCGTCCTCTCAGCGGATGACGTAACTGGGTTATGGGCTTTACCCTTGATGTCCAACGACTGCATGTGCTAGTCTCTCCTTTTCTCCATCTCTTTTTTCAAGAACACGAGACAATAGACGAGTTTCCACCTCTACGCGAGTACGTGCCCACAGGTTATGTGCCTGGCGCTTTCCATTTAGTATCGACGTCTAACAGACTCCAGAAGCGACCTGGAATAGAGTGTGAATCGATTAATCGGCGAAAGCTTCGTGAGTACGCGTTCCCCACACGTACGCATCGCGTCCCCGAAGCCTTGAAAGCCGATCTCAAGCACTGGAAGCCTCGAATACGACCTTAAGCATCCGATGCCTGGAGAACTGTCCTCGAGCACCATGTCGACTACCCGAAGCCACAAGTACCGATCTTGAGCACCCCGAAGCCTCCAGTACCACTTTCCTTTTGTCATATGGGTGCGGTCAACTATTCACGTTTTTCTTTCTTTTGTCAACGGGGACGAAGGGTCGCGGGTAGGGGTTCCGCCATCTAGCCGGCTCGCCCGGAGGCGGAGGTGTCTTTTTAGGCTCTGTCATACTCTAGTTAGAGTGAATACAGTATGAATAAAACAAACAAAGCCTCCAATACCAAACTTGAGCGCCGTGTCAACTACGTGTTCTGTGTCGTCTACCGGAAGTCTTGAGAACCGACTCCAAGCACCCCTGAAGCCTCTAGCACTGGCCTTGAGCACCGCGTTGACTACTCCGTGTCGACTATCGCCGAAGCCTCGAAACCGAACTTTAGCGCCGTGTCGACAATTCTGTGTCGACTGCTCCCGAAGTCTCGAATACCGACCTCAAGCACCGTGTCGATTACCCGTTTACCTGCATCGCATCGACCATCTATTGTGTTGACTACACGTCCGAAACCCCGAATTGTTTCTATCGTCTGCGGCAAGCGAAGTTGCAATGGAGGAATTGGATCCTTGGGAATTGCCAGTTGGGACACGAAAACGAAGCTCAATGGGAGTCACAACTACAGTGCTTGGGCCTTTGAAGTGGAGAACTTGTTGAAGTACCTTGGTCTCTGGCGAATTGCTACCAGAAATTTATACCTCGACCCCCGGCTAAACCTTTAACACCAAGACCAAGGCCCTTGTTTTTGACTAAGGATTTAGAGTGTCGACTAAGGATTTAGCTCCAAGACCGTCGGGCACTAGACCTAGTCGTCGAGCACTAAACCTAGCCTCGGGCTTGGTCTGGTACTAGGCTGCCAGGTAGCCTCGGGCTTGGTACTGCATTCGGCTACCTGATAACCGCATGGCACTCAGTTCTCGGTTCTTGGTTCTTTGTTTGGTTCTTTGGTTCTTTGGTTTCTTATGGTTTCTTTCTGACATATGCCTATCGTTTTCTCTCTCTTTGTACGACAGACAATTCAGCACTTTCATTCTTTCTCTCAGATTTGCTCTCAACACTCTTCCCTGATTATGATAATTTCTGTTTCTGAATATATGGATCGATTTAACCTCTTCCTTAGCAACTGGGAGGAGTATCAGAACAAACTCCGCCATGCCTACGAATGGATCTATTCAGGATCAGAGCCATCAATTCGGTTCCGATATCAAGAGTTGGAATCAAGAAGCTGTGGGAATCGATTGAGGCAGTCTTTGGACCTACGGCACTTCCTACCGTGCCATTTCCCATAGCTATACTGACTCCCGTGGCAGCTCCAGCTCCCGCACTTGCTCCCGTCACTGTTACCACCCCGCACCTGCTCCTATGGCCGCACCAGCAGCTGGATATGCCACCATTTGAAAGGATCCTGAGATGAATGATCCTACCCCTGACACCACCAGCAGTTCCATAACCCCTGGTTCCAGTACCGGCGCTTGCAACTGCAGCATCTCCGCCGCCCCTTGTGATTGACCCAACTCGGTCTTGGAAGATGAAGAGTTGAAAACAAGGGTCATCCTTGAGCTTGCGGAACTGAGGATTACCGAGGATCGAGAGACGGACATCCGTCAGAAGCGCGAAGTTCCTGAGCTGAAGGTTCCACAGATGGAAGACTATGGAACCGATCATTCACTGCTACCACTGGCACCGACGCTGACACCGAACTGACATCTGGAAGTCATACATGAGCCTGTATTATTGAACCCTTAATTACAAAACAACCGGACGATCGCCTGAAGTTGAGGATCCGACTGGTTGACGTCTTCGAAGATGACCAACCGAAGCCGAGGGTCCAATCGATGGATAAAGTTCTATCACCGCCACCGCCGTTGGCACCGTCGAAGCCTCCCCATCCTCCGCATGCCGAATTTACTGCAGCTATTATTGAACCCGATAGGTCCATGGTCGGATCTCGATCTTGACCTGATGCATCCGACATCGCCTTCGCTTCCACCACCCTGGGCTGATACTGTGCCTGCAAAACTGACGACTACTTATCGATATTATGCGAAGATCACTCTTAATCTTTTCAACGACTACACTATGTCTCCTCGAATCACTTTACCGTTATGAATTTGGGGGAAGCAGTACAAACATGCAACCCCACTTCCGGCATCCCAACTCCACCTACTGTCTTTTGGCATCTGTGAATCAGCTACGACCTGGACTTCTCGCCATCGTGCACGCCTTACCGGTGAATTCGGCATGGATTTGGCTTGGTTTGGATGGAATCGGATTCGGAGATGGTGAGATCTTTTTAATGGAATCTGCGGAGGAAGCATACGGTTTCTCTTTTTAGGGTTTTTTACATTTGAGTTTTTATCACTGGCAAGTGTGTGGTTGAAAGAAGTTTTTTTCCTGGCTTCATTATGGTTTCGTGACTTCGACCACATCCTGTCTCATGGCGTGGCCATGTCTGTACTTGTGCTTGTGGATTTACCCGTTGTGCATCTAGACAAAGGGGCAGTTTTGACATGACTGGGTTAGGGTTTTACCTTTGATGCTCAACGACTGTATATGTACTAGTCTCTCCTTTTCTCCATTTTTTTGTTCTAGAACACGAGATAATAGACGAGTTTCCACATTTACGCAAGTGTGTGTCAATATCAGTTGCAATCCTCTCCGTATGGCGGCTGATAAACTCGGGGGCGGTACTACATCTGATACGGAGGCGGTAGAAGAGGAGAATGAGATGGGTGGGGACACGCGATGGATATGATGGCCGTAGAGGGTTTGGTGTGCTCTAGCTCACAGTTCTCCTTCCAGTTACGATAACGGACCTTCTACATCCCAGCCAGAGAATCTTGTACACGTGCACCCAACTACTATCCTCTTGGTACTGTTGAATTGTATGGTGCAGACGAAGTCTATCGAACCAGCTAAGGGTAGAATCTATGCCTTTATATACCATGAGAGTCCGGAGGCTCCGTGGAGGTTCTACAGAGATGGCGACTGCCGAGGTTTGTTGTTTTATATGTATGAATAAATGCTTGATTCTGATGATGTCTATGTCGAAATCTATGCTCTCTATAAAGCCAGACATACAGTCTAGAACTCACGTGCTTATGCTCTACTGCATATCTTTACACACGTCTCATATCTTCATTAGGGTGTCACACGGGGACGGTGGGGCGGGTACCGGGCGAAACTCGTCGGGTAAAAACCTGCGGGGTGTGGCAAAGACTGCAGGGAGGACTTAGTATACAGGATATCTGCGGGGTAAGAGGAAACTTGTAGTCCTAAGTTTTAACCTGCGGGGAAGTGCAGGGAGATCGCCAGACCGCGGGTTGGAACTATGATACATTTGTAATTACATACTCAATCCCCACATACGCTACTTATGTACTCTTGCAAGTCCAATGCTGCTCTGTCTTCATCCTCCACCTCAGTTTGAATTCCATCATCTGCAAGGAAAATTGAAATGACTGGGAAGAGGCAGCCTGGCGTTTGCATTGCCGGACCTGGGTTTTTCGCTTTGGTGGCATGGTGAATTTGGGTACTGAATTGGATTGGAATCACCAGCTGACAACCGGGATATTTATTAATCAAGAGAGTATAAACCTTCATTCTGATTTGGATGGTGGCAGCACCTGCTCAGGCCATATGGTGGCCAGAAAACTCAAATGACTACTGGCAGAGTCACCTCTACGTCACTATCCTATCACAGAGACACTATGCTATACTAGATTTCCTTCGATCTCCACGCACACCTTACATCACCCGCTGTCTGGCGTGTATACCCGTATGACTTTGCGACGTCAGACATACCCACGGGGATGTGCAAGTTGCCAGCCCTGCCCGCCCCGCGGCGAGTTCGGCATCCCCGTGTGACACCCTAATCTTCATACAAGTCATGTCTTCATACCAGATCTCATACAGGAGGCAGGTGCATATACGCAACAGTGGACAGTGAGTAATGGTGTATGAATCTACTCCCGACTCCAGTGTATCGGCGACCTCATTGTAGGTCTTACAGTAGCATGCAGCAAAATGGTGTTTCGAGTGAGAGAGAGTGATATTATAATGAATGAGAATTTATGATTGTTGAAATCTATGGTGTAGACGAAATCTAGGTTGATTGATTTTCTGGATACAGGTCCAAAGTGCGTGTATATATACAAGCAAGAATAAACTTTAGCCAAGCAGCTTTTCACCGACTGTGTGAACCTTGAAGAGAGCCTGGAAGGTCCTAGAATCAATGACCTCTTATAGTAACACTTCCCCTTCTTGCTACGATCCATAGCAAGAACCAAATGACAAATGAAAACAAATAAGTGAGTGTATAACTTATGCGCTGCAAATGATCCCATAGCAGCCTCCTTATAACCCTGAGATAAACAGGGAAAGAGTACTAGTGTAGCCTGAGGATGGCCATTCATTCAAAGTAAAATGCAAAGGAAATCCATCGTTTTCAACGTTAAATCAACTTTCTTTAAATATGTTAAAGTCATGTATCCATGAAATAACTAGCATAGGCCCATTGCCTTCGTGAACTTTTGGTCCTTTTCTCTCCCAAGGGCCTTAGTGAAGATGTCGGCGATGTTATCGTTCGTAGATACCCAGGAATAGTTGATGATACCGCATTGGTGGAGGTGTCGACTGTTGTGATATGTAACGTTGATATTGATACGAGGCCCAAAAACAGAAGCCTAAGAGCAGGAACGCAATCCGTGACTATCTGGACAAGAATGAATAATGAGATGAAAGAAAGAAAAGATGATTGTAGTATTGATTGATCGTAATGATGATGATGATGATGATGGTTGGGAGAGAAGGTCTCCCAAACTAGACTACACTAAAAGTTGGGTCAGGGATCCGCTTCCACAACCCACTAGCCTTATTTGGCTCTGCAATACCCACCCCCTTCAGAGATGGCCGAAGCTCTTTGAAGAGACGACGGGCATCGAAACAAACTGCAGCACTCAACAAACTTTCGAAGTGACACGAAGGTCGAAAGTAAACGGCTCGCAGGCCTAAGAGTAAAGAAAAACCTTATAAGAGTGACATGAAAGCCGAAATATGCACTATCGACTCCGCGGTGAAAGCACTTATCAGCTCAACTCCATGGGATACGGCACTTGTCAAGAACAAAAACAAAAACATCCCGTCAACACCATGGGGTAAAAATCATAAAACCTTTTGGAAAACTTTCAGATGATAGAGTTACCCCACCCCCTTCAGAGATGGTGCAACCCATGGTCTATACTCGGCGAGGATTCTCTTGAGATGGAACAGTTGAGCTTGGAAAACCTCTTCAAGGCGCACCCACCAGGTGACACCCGCTACTACCAAAGGTTCAAGACCTTCTTTGGAAGCAGTTGCTCTGGTGTATACACCGAACAATTCGGCACAAATGGCAGGGGAGTCTCCGATTTTTCTACATCCCTTGACAGACTCGTCGGACAGTGCGTACACCAATTCGGGCACAATAAGATGTATGAATTCGTCAGATGAAAGCCTTGGGCTTCCCTTGCAAATAGTGTTTGTGTTGACGTTAACCTCGTATTCATCGTCGGCAATCAGTGCAAAGTCGGGCAAGGAGGTTTCAGCGACTTTAACATCCGTGTCGATATGCACTGAAGCAGCTGAAAATCCCACCTCCTTCGGAGATGACTGGGCAAGAGCGGTGTTTATCCAAGGATCAAGTCATCCACCCTGGGGATCCTCGAGATGGAAACTTGAATTATCAATGGAAGTCAAAAGGGCCTTAGCATATTCCCAACGGAGACGGCGCACAAGCTCACTGTCTACAATCGAACAGTCTGACTTGGCAACTGACTTCTCTTCCCATATACCGCTTCCAAGATATTTGCGACCATGGATAACAACCGGAGTACGTTCTTGTATGACCATCAGGTAGTCGTGACGTACGGAGATTTGGGCATCGATTGAAGCTAGAAACAGTGTCCCGAGTAACATCTTCCGAACCCCAATTACCGATGGAATGATATAGATGATGTCTTCCAACAGAATGCTTTGACCAAGGGCGATAGATGTGATAAGATTACCACGAATATGCGATTTGCCATTAACTCCACTAACATTGATATTGTTGCGATCAGTGAAAATTCTAACGTGAGGAGTGGAACGACAGATCTCCAAGGCTCTCTGCTCATCTACGATATTGATTTCAGAACCGATATCTGGGATAATGTCTTGCATCAGTAAGTTACCGAGATATGCGGGGATCTTGAAAGCGGAAGAGACTGATGCATCTCTGGCTTTCTGCATGAACTCCGAGAACTCATTGATCAACATTTCTTTGAGGCATTTGAAGAGTTTTTCTTGAGAGAGCGCTCCAACACGCTTGGGTACTGCAGCTCCGTAGCGATCCGGAGGATGTCGAACATGAGGAGAATAACGACCTTCCCTCTCGTTCTCATGTTCCGAATCTTCAGAAGAGGAAGAGGCAGAGCTAGAGCTATCATGACGCGAAGTAGACCTCTCACGCTCATTTATATCCATACCGCGTAACCTTCGATCTCGTTCTTGAGATGATTCTCCCTCAGGATCTTCAAAGAGCTTTTCCACTATCTTTTCACGATAATAAGGAGAGTTCCGCACCAACGATGGAAGTGTAATAGGTACTTTGACTCTATCAATCCAAACTCCAACATCCCATTCTTCGGCATCAGGGTTACACTCATCAGGAGTAGGATATACAGTATCCTTTCGCACACGCCTTCTGCCAGCTCCAACTTCATGCTTGCCGGACCTATCCACTGTAGTGCCACCACACTCGAAATCCCCAAACCCACTGAACAGGAGAACTGATTCAGGAAGAGCATCCACGGAAGATGTCGATTGATTGTGGCTCAAGATGGATGTAACATTGACATTTTTTTCGGGAAGCTCTCCCCTGAGCTTCTTGGTAGATCTGAGGCGCCCTAACTCCCGTCTGAATGCGGAGAGCTTCACGTTCATCCCAACTAAGAGTAGGATTTCGACACTGCTTGGTGGTATGAGGGCCTGACCAGCAATTCGAACAGACAATTCCCTGGTTAGACATGCATTCCTCAGAGGCGATATGATTCTTCTGTGCCTTGACATACACGTCATTGATGCGCTTTATTTCGGGATTCTCACGCTCAAGTTTAGTGATTTTCTCGGCCTGCTGTCGATGCCACCGAGCGGTCTCTTCCGAATCCATTGCCGTACTTGTCTTTGGGAACAAGGGATCAGGATGTCGAATAAATTCATCAATGTCGATACGGAGTTCAACGACATCATTAAACATCTTCTTGCGCCAATTCCTGTCGTGTTTGAATTCGGATAGAATAGCTGGAGTCATTTTCGCAACAAAGATTTCACTCAACACTTCCCCAGCAATATCTTTGTCCCCGATGACCTCATTGAATTGATCAGAAAACTCCTTAACCGTGACCTTAGACAAATCCGGGTGAAGTCTTCTCAACTCAGCCACGATATCAGCTTCCGTTTAATCATCATCGATATTGAATTTGGCTTTGAGCTTTTCGACGAGATTATCGCAGGTATCAACGTCCATAGTTCTCTGACGTGCAACCCAAGTACGAGGACCAGTGTAAGGGCCACCGTCAACTCCCTTTTTAGCTGGGGACTCCGCGTCTTTTAGGGATGTACGGAGGAGCGTTAGCCATATCGGACCAGGAAATTTAGGGCCCAATGTAGCGATTTCATTCTTGATATTTCCGAAATCGGTGAGGAAGTCTTTGATAGGGGTCCTTCCATCATACTGCAGATTCCTAAGGAACCCAAAGTACATATTCTTCATGTCATTATTATTTGCCATATTGTTCGGTGCTGGGGATGCCCTTTGACTTTCTTGATTGTCGGACGGAGATGTACTTAGGTCTTCGTCTTCGTCGTACGGATGACGGTAATGATACTGGAAATGGCAGTCGTACTAACTAATGTTGGCATTTCTCTCTTCAAGTTAGGCGATGAGAGATCGTTTGTGAGCACGCTGAGCTGCTTCCCAGCGACTAATTTCTTGAGGGTATGACACGGCAATAGATCTCTCCCAGGCAGCACTATCATCGTTGAATTGGACCCTCAAGTTCCATGTGAAGATCCTACACTCTGGAACAATAGGTCTCACACGGAACCTAGAAGTTAGTGGAGCTGTGTTTGGCAACGGGTCTTCATCACCAAGATCCTCAATTCTGCTTGATTGTGACAAAGATCTCGTCCGAGATCTGGGGATTAGTGAAAGGTTTTGGATTAGTGGAGAAGGGGTAATGGGCAAAGGGCGAGGTAAGAGTTCAGGTGTGTATCTCCCAGCTCCCCTGGTAATGTAGTAGAATGTGTCTTCTTCAAAATTGGCCTCCCCTTCTTCGGATGCAAAGAGGAGGTCTTGGAGGTCTCTGCTAAGGTCTTTGTAGATTTCGTAGAAAGAGCTGTCGGCGATGTCTTCGAAGGCCCCAGGGATGCTGAAAACTAGTTCGTAAAAGGTGCGCTCGATAGTACCAGGGGCTTTGACAGGAGTACCAGGCGACTCCAAAAGCTGCAGATAGACGATAACTCCGTAAACTTCACGGAATGATGAAAGATAAGTAGGTGAACTGTCAACAGGGACTAGCCGATGCTTTCTAGCTTCCTGAGCGTGGTCTGACGACTGGTGAGACTCGGATGCCAGAAGGGACTTGAGGATGCAACTGGCACACTCTACGTCGACTGAAGTGATTGCTGTTGAATTGTAGCTTTCGGAACCGTACGCAATGATGTACGCCACAGTGCTATAAAGATGGCGATCCCACAGACGATCCCCGGAAGCCAGATTGAATAGGCGGAGGACGGTGAGAGACTGATAGTAAGGTCGAGATAGAGGAAGACGGTGCAATTCCCTGCCGCGGTCACCAGTGGTATGAGGCCCAAAAACAGAAGCCTAAGAGCAGGAACGCAATCCGTGACTATCTGGACAAGAACGAATGATGAGACGAAAGAAAGAAAAGATGATTGTAGTATTGATTGCTCGTGATGATGATGATTATGATGGTTGGGAGAGAAGGTCACCCGAACTAGACTACGCTAAGAGTTGGGTCAGGGCTCCGCTTCCACAACCCACTAGCCTCATTTGGCTCTGCAACAATATGCTTTGTGCGGGCCTTGATTATGCCATTGGTGATATGAGACAGCGCTCCTTGAGAGTCGCAGTGAATAGGCGGTGGTTCGAGATCAGTGTCACCAAGATCCTTATAAAGCTGTAGCAGCCATTGGCCATCTCTGGAGGCCTCCAAGCAGGCAATGTACTTGGCTTCGAGAGTCGAGGTGGCGACTACGTCCTGTTTCCGTGATTGCCATGAAATCGGGCGATTGGAGATGAAGATATGCCCGCCTTGTGATTTTCGATCGGCACTATCAGAGGCCCATTCAGAGTCGGTGTATCCTGTAAGAGAGCTTGATGTATCGGATGCATAATGGAGACAATAGTTCTTGGTGTTTTTGAGATATCAAACTACTCGTTTGGCAGCCATTAAGTGAGTTGTGTAAGGCTTGGAATTGTATCGACTCAGGGCGGCCACTGCAAATGATCTGTCGGGCCTGGTGGCCAAGACAATGTACATGAGAGAGCCGACGATTGCTTGATATTCTTTTGGATTGACTTCCCTCTCGTCTGGCGCTGTGAGGTCAAATTTGATTTTATCGTCGAGTGGAGTTAGTGCTCCATAGGCATTGTGAATGTGAAATCGCTTGAGAACTGAATCGATGAAGACTTTTTGGCCAATGCTGATCGATCCATCATTTTTGCTGTAAATTGCAATTCTGAGAAATTGACCAGCCGTTCCAAGGTTAGTGATCTTATACACCTCTGCGAGTTTCACCTTGATTGCTTCAGCATCTTTTGCTGCAGCCGCTGCGTAGGCCAATAAGATGTCGTCAACATAAAGAAATAAGAAAATGTCATTTCGTAAGCAGAGGTTTGGATCGGCCTCCGATTGGATAAAGTCCAAAGAGAGCAAAAAAGCGTTTATGTGTCGATACCATAGCCGTGGTACTTGTTTCAAGCCGTACAGGCCCTTGTTTAGTTGTATGAATTTTCCTGAAAAAGGCCAACCTACAGGGAGTTCCATATAGATGATATCATTGTCGACTGCAGGGTTTAGAAATGCGGTGATGACGTCAAGGTGGTTGATGCTCCAACCGTCTCGTACGGCGAGGCTTATGAGAAGTCTGAAGGTCATCAATTTGCCAACGGGGGCGTACGACTCACTGTAGTCAGTCTGTTCGTAGCCTTTAATTACTAGCCTGGCCTTATACCTTGATGACCCATTGGGGTTTCTTTTCATCTCAAAGACCCATTTCGAGCCAATTGGCTTGGTTGCAGTGAAATGATCGCTGCGATTGTTTTGTAGATCATCGATTATTGTGAAGGTCTGATTTTGTTGAATCGACTTGGCTTCTTTGAGGATTGCAGTCTTCCATTCGTGTTTCCGTGGCCCTGGCATGGCCTCATCGTATGATTGTGGGTCATCGTTAACTGCAATCAATGCTAGAGCAGTGTATATCAGTTCAGACACATTGACTTGTGCATTTGCTCTAGCCGAGCTTCTCGTGACTCTATCGGTCGGTATCATCGCTGAGACTTTCTTTGCAGCCGCGACGGTCCATCGCACAGCGTTTATCTGCGTTCGTATGCTTCTATTTATGATTACCTCGTCTCTAGATGGGGCTTGGTCAGGAGAATCGAGTATTATTTTTGTGTGGGCATCCTCGTCAGGAGCCATGTGTGTAAGGCCTGTGTTTTCTTCCGCACCTGAAGCAGGTGGGCTTCGGTCTCCCTGCCCATCGTGTGTTTGCCCAGTTGTGTGTGATGGGAGACCGGTGTCAGCTCCAGCCGAATAATCGGGGGCGACTTTTCCACTTCTGGTGCGGCCAGGAGAAATGCTATCACCAGCTCTACTCTCTCGAGTGTGGCCGTGAGCCATTTCCTCATCTGTTCCACCAGGATCTTTATCAATTATCTCCATGTGTACTTCTTCTAGTGGAAGATCAAATATGTCAATTTCAATGGTCTCTTCAGGCGTCTCCAGCCCGTTATCATCATGGTGTATTCTTTTTAATGATTGTGGGCAAGATACATATGCATTTTTCTCCTCATCAAAGAAGACGTTGGATTGAGTTCTTATGGTTTTAAATTGCGGATCCCTGATCCTCCAAGTAGTAGTACTATCATGTACATAACCGACCATCATGCAGCCGGGTTTAGTTTGTGCGCCGAGTTTCTTGTCAATACGTTGCGACTCTGGTATTAATCAGCTGACAAGGCATCCGATTCGACGGAAGTGGTGTAGAGGAGCTTTATAATATATTCGTTGTCGAATAGGATCATCAGGTGGTTTGTCAAATTGCGGCTTCCTGTAGCTATTGAGTATTTCATATGGAGTATCGTATGGAGCCTTATAGCCGTCTCGATCGTCTCTCTTTGTTAGGCCTTCGTTTGGCATTTTCTGGTTCAGATATACGTCCGTGTTTACTGCTTCCCCTCACAATTCGAGTGGTGCTTGGGAGTCGAGCATCATGGCTCTAGCCTTCTCTGTCATCGTTCAGACCATTCTCTCCGCAACACTGTTTTTGTGGTGGGCATAAGGAGGGCAGAACTCTAGTTTAGTGCCGCGTGTGGCCAGTAGCATTCGGAAGAGCTTATTGTCGAATTCTCCTCGGCCATTATCGCATTGGAATTGCTGAATTTTGAAGCCTCTAGCATCAACCTTGTTCTGGAAATATTGATATGCAGCAATGCAAGTTGGTTGCTTCGTATCCGGAAGTAAGTTGACAGTCGTCCAACGTGTGTAGTTGTCGATAAAGAGAATATAGTGCAGGTGGCCTGCTTTCGTCGGAGTTCCAAAAGGGCCACAGTTGTCGCAGTGTACGAGTTCGAAAGGCTTGGTTGTTCGAAGGACTTCGGTACGAATAAACTTTTGTTTGTGTTTGGCCTGGATGCTGACGTCGCATAATTGGGAGTCGAAGTTGTCGGAACCGTCGATAAGGGTATTCATGGCTGCAGGATGCAGATGGGCCAATCGGCGATGTCATAGTCGGGAGGTGATTTTGTTAATTGGTTCGGAAGTTGTGTTCAGGAGTGAGGGAGTGATTGTGCGGCATATGGTCGTTGTGGAGGTGAGAGCACTCGCGTGAGATTGGAGAAAATAGAGGTCCGCGACTCGATTGGCAGTCAGTGTGATTAAGTTCAAGGATATGGAGCAGACACCACGTCAAAAGGTAGTGGTGTAATTTGAGCGATCGAGCTGGTTGATTCAGAGCAAAGATAGACGAAAAGTAGGTGTATAGATAGCTTTTAGGTGTAAAGTAGTCAATTTCTGTGATATGTCAACAAGGCCATGGTGAGTGGCAATTACTGTTGTTTCGTCTCTGAGTTTAATTGAGATCGGAGCTGCTAGCATTTTGAAAGAAATGAAGGAGCTGTGATCGTTGCACATATGGTGAGAAGCTCCTGAATCGATCACCCAGGCTGACGAAGTTGTAGCTAATCAGAGAGCATCGGCATTTGTTGTGGAGAGAGCTGCGTATGCGGTGTGACTGATCGTAGCTTGTTCGATATCATTGGTGTTGGATAGTCAGAAGAGGTCTCCTTCTCCGGCGGAGATGCCGTGCTGGGCCAGTGCTGCAGTTGCTTCAGCCGTCTTGTTGCTGTTTCGTTTGGTAATCTTATTTTGGGCGTCGCGGCCTGGTTGACGAATATGGCATTCTGTTCTAATATGTCCTGGTTTGCCGCAGTAGAAACAGAGCATTTCGTCATCTTTGCGGTTGAAGCCGCGACTGCCGCTACGTTTGAGTCGTTTAAGAATGCCGCAGTTCTGGGTGGTATGGTTATTATTCCTGCCATGTGAGCAAGTATACTCCTTACCGTCTTTATCCTAGTTTTCTTCTTTTATTTCCGCCGGGGTTTCGATTGTTGGTACTGCGCCTGCCGCCACGACTGAGCCCTTTGCCTCGATAGCTGCCTCAAGAGTAACGTGCAGATCCGGTGGAGGCGTCTCCGATTTCGTTGGCGATAGCCGTGGTTCCTTTGTCCTTCTTTAGAGCGTCCATGACTGCTTCGACTGATGGAATAGGAGATTGACGCTGTAAGATTTTGACCATCGTGGCGTATTGTTCTGGCAGGGTGGTATATATGTGTGTGCAAAGTTCATCATCGGAGATGGCTTAGGTCGATCCAGCGAGCTGATGGCGGAAATCTCGGAGCGTATAGAAGTAATCTTGGAGTGGTTGATCCTTTTGAGGTCGAGTTGTGCGGAACTTGCGGAGAAGTGCAGTTCGACTTATGAGTGTCGTTGTATTATCGAGGCGCTCTGGAACAGTGGGCCACATTATCTGTGGGCCGCGCACGCCCTTGCGGTAGGTTCTAACGTCCAGAGAGCAGGAGAGCAGTATGGAGGTGGCGGCCTGGGCCTCTCGGGTTTTCCAATCGGAATAGTTGATATCAAGTGCCTGAGGTTCGGATTCTTCTCCGGTGACGATGTTGTATGCTTTCATGGCCATGAGAAGGAGGATTATGGTCTCTACCCACGAATCATAGTTAAGATGGGTAAGCAAATGGACGTTACCCCATTGAGACATATTATAGTTTGTGAGTTCGGAGGTTGACATCGTAAGATCTCTTGGTGATGGTGTTGAGTTTTAGTGCCCAGTGTGGGTTAAGGTTGTGTAGTATTGCAGAGCCAAATAAGGCTAGTGGGTTGTGGAAGCGGAGCCCTGACCCAACTGTTAGCATAGTCTTGTTCGGGAGACCTTCTCTCCCAACCATCACAATAATCATCATCACGATCAATCAATACTACAATCATCTGTTCTTTCTTTCGTCTCATCATTTGTTCTTGTCCAGATAGTCACGGATTGCATTCCTGCTCTTAGGCTCCTCTTTTTGGTCCTCGCATCACTGGTGACCACAGCAGGGAATTGCACCGTCATCCTTTATCTCGACCTTACTATCGGTCTCTCAACGTCCTCAGCCTATTCAATCTGGCTTCCGGGGATCGCCTCTGGGATTGCCATCTTTATAGCACTGCGTCGTACATCATTGTGTTTGGTTCCGAAAGCTACAATTCAACAGGAATCACTTCAGCCGACGTAGAGTGTGCCAGTTGCATCCTCAAGTCACTTCCGGCATCCGAGTCTTGCCAGTGGTGTGACCACGCTCAGCAAGCTAGAGAGCGTCGGTGAGTCCCGGTTGACGGTTGGCCTACTTACCTTCGTCATTCCGTGAAGTTTACAGAGTTATGGTCTATTTGCAGCTTTTGGAGTCGCCTGTTACTCCTGTAAAAGCCCCTGGCACTATCGATCGCATCTTTTACGAACTAGCTTTTAGCATCCCTGGGGCCTTTGAAGACATCGCCGACAGCTTTTTCGATAGAATCTTCAAAGACCTGAGCGCAGACCTCCAAGACCTCCACTTTGCATCCGCAGAAGGGGAGGCCAATATTGAAGAAGATACATTCTACTACGTTACCAGGGGAGCTGGGAGATACACACCTAAACTCTTACCTCACCCTTTGCCCATTACCACTTCTCCACTAATCCAAAACCTTTCACTAATCCACGGATCTCGAACGAGATCTTTGTCACAATCAAGCAGAATAGAGGATCTTGGTGACCAAGACCCGTTGCCAAACACGGCTCCACTAACTTCTAGGTTCCATGTGAGGCCTATTGTTCCAGAGAGTAGGATCTTCACTTCGGACTTGAAGGTCAAATTCAACAACGATGGTGCTGCCTGGGAGAGATCTGTCGCCGAGTCATATCCTCAAGAAATTAGTCGCTGGGAAGCAGATCAGCGCAGTGTTCTCAACCGTCCCGTCCATCCGAGATTTCTCCAGGACGGACTGGACGGCGCCCAGGCCGTCCGTCTCCGTCCTTAATCAAGACGAACGGATGTCGGCCGTCATCCACCGTCATCGGGCGGTTACTGTATATCTTTAGACTAAACCTAATCAAGCCGGATAATGTTCTACAGGCTTCGGAATGATGAAATCCTGGGTGCCGAGGGTGTAATCTTTGGAGAAACAGAGTCAGAAATGGTATGGATGGAGCAGAATGCTCACAGATCTTGCATCACGGTCAGAAAAGTAATTGAAATTATTTCGTATAATTTTTGTTATGTGTGCTAAGACTTCTCCGTCGACGGCCGTCCTTTCCGTCCGTCTCCGTTCAGCCTCAA
>WHVE01000675.1:0-72324 GCA_015178995.1 Trichophaea hybrida | reverse complement strand
GAATCTCGAATACTTCATGACGTCAAAGCTACTCAATAGAAGACAAACCAGATGGTCCGAATTCCTGTCGAGATTCAAATTTAAGATTATATACCGCCCAGGAAAGCAAGGTCAAATGCCCGATGCACTCACCAGAATGCCAGGAGACATTCCTCCGAAGGGGGGGCAGAAATAACCCAACAAATCGTGCTCAAAACGGAGAATCTCGACAAACGAATACAACAAGGACTGGTGATAGCATTTGCAGAAGTGGTGAATCAGGACGAAACCGATCCAAAGGAATTGTGGAACTGGATTCAAAATGTATGCAAGGACTGCCCATTCGATAGCAGCGAAGGACTGTGTCTCAACGCAACGGACGTCAAAAGTGATTCGGACAAGCTACAACTGATACAGGACCATCATGATACACCGGCAGCAGGACATCCAGGACGAGCAAAAACCCTCGAACTCCTGAAAAGAAGTAATCAATGGCCAGGTATGAGGAAGGACGTGGACAGGTACGTACGAAACTGCCACGTATGCCAACGCAGCAAAGCAACTCACCAGAAGATCCACGGATGGCTCAAACCACTGGAAATACCGCAACAACCATGAAGGATTGAGTATGGATTTCGTGGTGGGACTACCGGAAAGCGAGGGGTACAACGCCATATGGGTAGTGGTTGACAGGTTGTCAAAAATGAAACATTTAGTGCCATGTCGGGATGATACAGATGGCAAGAAGCTGGGCGAGATGTTTATACGAGAAGTGTTCAAGTTACATGGTTTACCGGATACCATAGTATCAGACAGAGGACCCCAATTCGCGTCAGAATTCTGGAGACACGTTTGTTAAAGACTTGGGATCGAACGAAGGCTGTCAACCGCGTTTCAACCCACAGACAGATGGACAAACGGAACGAATGAACGCATTATGGAACAGTATCTCAGGGCCTTCGTCAATTATCAACAGAACGACTGGACACAGTGGCTACCAATGGCAGAATTTGCGTCAACAATCACGCCTCGGAAACCACAGGATGCTCACCGTTCTTCGGTAATTACGGATTCCATCCAAGAATGACCTTTAGCCAACATCCGGTTCAGAATGGGAACGATATCAGGGAAGTAAACGCAAATACCCTCTCCCAGAAAATGAACGATATCTTTCAACAGATGAAGGCTGAAATGACTCGAGCACAAGATATTCAAGCGGAACAAGCAGACAAGCATCGACGAGAGGGAGTGCAGATGGAGGTTGAGGATCAAGTTTGGATGGATGCCAGGAATATCACAACACAACGATCCAGCAAGAAGCTTGACTGGAAACGCCTGGGACCATACGATATTACGGAAGTTATCAGCCCGTGGGATTATCGATTACAATTACCAAAGGACCTCCACATTCATCCAGTACAATCAATCTCCTGCCTAACCATAGTATCGGAAGATCCCTTGCCAGGACAAATCAAATCGGCACCACCTGCAGTTATCGTGGACGGAGAAGAAGAATACGAAGTGGAACGTATCGACGACTCGAGGATGTTTCGACGACAATTGCAGTATTTGGTCAAGTCGAAAGGCTATGATGAACAAAGCTGGGAACCGGCGGTTAACGTGGATGGGCTTCAAGCAATCGATGTTTTCATGCGGAACAACCTGGCAAGCCCGGATCAACAGCTTCGTAGGAACTTAGCATATGGGAGGGGGAGCTACTGTCACGGTTGTGTCGAGTGAGGATCGAAGAAGGAATAAGGATCGATGAAGGGGAAAGGGAATACGAAGGAAAACAGGTTTCGATAGAAGGAATCAGTTTGTGTTGGAAGGAATCAGGTTTTGTTGATTGGAATCAGGTTTTGTTGGAAGGAATCAGGTTTTGTTGGTTGCGTTGTAAATATGGCGTGATGGTTATGGCGTAGGCCGCGGGTTGAAAGGGTTGCGTACATAGTTGGGTGGAGTTAGGATGTATTTTGGAACGAGTGAGTAAAGGTGACGACAGTCGCGTTAACTGTATATAAGGATGCTGGATTTGCGGAGGATAGGTTTGTTCTTCACTCGTTCTCTAGTCTACAAAACAATCAATAGCTTCGGCACCAACCTTTGTTCACTTCTGTGATTCCGGATTTTGAGTCTCTTGCTTGTTACGCAGTACCCGCGATCACTGCACCACCGTACAATATCTCTGTCTTAGTTTGGTTTTTATAACCCCTGGAACTCCGAGCCTTGAACCCTTGACAGAAGACTCATTATAAGTTCTTTCTGAGGGATACTTGCTGTGTTCATAGAAATGGATATAATTGTCTACGAGGTTGGGGTATCGCAGAAAGGTAGACAGGAAGTGATAGTGGGATTCGATTTGTCAATACCGGTGAAGGTACGCAGTATTGTAGATAATAATATCCTCACAACAATATTGGGACATAAATAATAAATATTCTTAAGGTAGAAATTTAATAATATTTCAGGTGGTTTTCGACTGTTGTGTTCTGACTGCAGATTTATGCTAGAGCTTGATCGTTTTTTAATCAGGGGGTTTGTGTGGTCTGCAATAAGTTAGTATTTCCGTGTCAAAGGTATATCAGTGACGCATAATACTACTTCTCAATAACTATGATGTGTGTATATAGTACAATCTCAGCAACACTTAATCCACTGAAGTGGGTGATTGCACAACAACCAATTGTTGCGGCAGAGATGATCTCAGTAGTTGGTTGCAGAGAGTTCCATTTGGCAAGGTATGGTTACGTAAGCCCCCACCAGGCATCCAAATGGTTATCCTGCATTCATCGTGATGTTAGTAACGCACATATCGGACCATTACTTCGTATTAGTGGTCTTTTGTCTTTATGAGGGGAATAGTGATCAAAAATTTAATGAGCTGTCAACCCATACTTTGCCACGTGCCTAGTATTATCACATCTTATCCATGTTCCCTGAAGTGGATGCGCTCCCTCAGTTATTGCATAGCAAACGCAACAGAGCTGGAGTTCAATAGTCCAGATACAATTACTTATCTCTTTAGGGAGACTTAACTACCGGGGCGCAGTTAACTCATTTCCTGTGATCATATCACTCAAGAGATAGTAAAGTCCCGCATACTAAGATAATATTGTTCATCCACTATTTTGGGTGGCTGTGTGCTGGTCCGAATGTAATTTTATCCCAGCATTAGTTTGATATGAAGTAATACTGTTCTGATTTGTCATGCACAGTTGACCCTAGGATCCCTGGGAGGCAGTTATGTTGCTTTGGCTGTATGGTTTGCTGTGTCCTATACTTTGGCCAATACCGAAGAGCTTATCTCTTCGTTACTGTCAGATCGAGTGTGCACATTGTCTCTGCACAGGTTAGCTAGTTCACTCTGTCAAGACATACATCAGGAAAATGCAAAATCACTCTGGAGTAGTCGTGTTAACTCTGGGATGCTTCAGGAGGCTCCTGGCCACCCCCGTACGCTCCTGGGCACTTCCGGAACATGGGAAGGTACTCTAGGAGCCACCGGAAGAAATGGTAAACTTTGAGACCGTCCCGGAGCTCTCGGCCATACTTAGTGTTAGCAACGGTTCCAACCTGGAGCCTCCGGGTCGGGTCCGGGTTGGAACCGACCTGTTTCCAAATCAACGGTTCGGGTCGTCAGTAGTACTGAACCAGAAAGAACGGTCCGGGTTGACTCCACATTTTGGAACCGCCCAAATTCCCGGGTTGTTGGACGGGTCCAAAAGCGGATTCATACTATTGCACATGCGACATTTGATATTCTCAATTGAATCGAATAAGCGATATTTATTTGCAATTTTGCCCGTCATTAAACTCGCTTCAGTTAAATTCAATATTATAACTACAATTTATTAAATATGTATCATAACCTGGTAGTTTAACTTTGTAACAACAAGAAAGACGGCCAAAACTATGTTTACACTTAAGTTGTAGTAAATTCCAGTATGTTGTAGTATGTGTCAATTACCACAAATATTTTAGTATCAATAATTTCTATTATCATATTATTGCCTACCTTTCGCACATTTTATTCATATCTATTTAATCTTACCTTTAAAATTAACTTGAAAAATGCGGAAATAATATTACAATAGGCCTAGCATTTGCGTTTCTCTAATATACTGTCTTAACAGCCTTTTCATTATGTATGCATGAAATATAAAACATTTCACAATAGTGACCAAGAAAATTGCAAAATAAAGATACCTATGCTCCATTACAAGAAACAGAAAACCAAAAGAAATATAAAATAATCATCACCGCTCTACTGTCGTGTATTCCCATTCTTATTGCGTTTTTGCTGTGTGTTGACAGGCGCAGGGTTCATAACGATCAGAGTTGCTGTGCGATTAGACTTTCGAACTGGCCTGATATAGCCTGCGATGTTAGGGGCAGCATGTACATATGGCTGTTCTGCCTCATCTATCACATCAGATTCATTGCATATATCCATATCGTCTTCATCGTCAGCCTCTCCATCGTTTTCATCATCGTCTGGATCGTCCAAGTCACCGTTCCAATGTAGCCAATCATCAGTATCAGAATTCGTTTCGGAACAACTATCATTATCACTTTGGGTAGGATGGCGATCGATCCTACGTATTTGTTGGATGTTGAGAACTTTGGTTTTGCCACCAGGGAGGTCGATCTGTGATAAGGACGGTGGAAGTGGAGATTTTTCAGTCATTTTGAAAGCTGCAACACCATCATGTTCAAAGGCTGGCCATGATGCTTTAACTGTCTCTTCAGTGTTTGAAATGTAACCCATGGCAGTCATTTGCTTATTCTGGGCACGTGATGCCTTCTGAGTGGCGCGTAGGTGTTCACTGCCCTGCCACATCTCCAAAAAGTCAGGAACCTTGGCCATCCGATGCAGCTTTCTTTCCTCAGCGTTTTTCTTGATTTCAGAATCGTTATGAGATATCGATGAATCTATTTGTGATGTATCACCGGCCAAAGGACCGAGACTACTTCTCGCAAACTGCCGAACAACCACTTTTTCTCGAATTGTTTCACCTGTAGTTTTTGACTGCCTCCACCCTATGACATCTCGGCCAAGTAAAAAGCTGGCTTCCACTCCAACCCTGTGTGGCATGATTGAGAAGATGTCCCATGCTATATTGGCTAGATCGGTATACTTCGTATTTATCTTTTCTTGCTGTCGCCATCAATCGGTTACGTTGGGTATCCAGAAAACCCTGCTAATCTCGGTTGGGTCGGAATGATAATCATTAAGATTGGGATTAATTTGTCCCCAATTTTTAGGTATCTCGGGTGGTGAATTCAAATAGAGTGTAGTGGCCGTCAATAAACGTGCTGCGCGATCGCTACGCCCGGGAGTACATTCCGCCGTGTTTGCAGGTGTAAAATACTCATCATCACTGGACAAATCATATGGATGATAAGTCGATTGACCTGGCCCCGACACTGCAATGGAGGCGAATAAGTTATGATTCGGTACTGGTCGAGGTTTTCCGGCGGACTTAAATTGGTTTTTGGTGCAGTATTCGTGCTCCACATATTTTATGAATGCATCCTTGTACTGGGCAGTGAAGAAACCCTCATCCTCAGGATTAACATCCATAGCCTTGTCCCACTTCCAAAATGATCGAAACTTCCGAAAAGGATCGAGGATTTGTGCTGCAATGAGGAGCATGCCTGTCTCTGGTGTTATTTCAGAGTAATATTTGGACAGCTTTTGGCGTGCAAACTTCAAAGCAAAGTATAGATCCCCTTTCCACTGAGTTTTCTTCTTTGCCAAAGCACGCATTATGCCATCTAGATGATCGAATATATCATTGTATATCGTGATGACATGGTGTAAGGTGACTGTACGCCGTTTCGACATCCAAAGTGTCCAGTAATGACATGGTCTCAGCACCTCCATTACGTATTTGACAATAATCCATTCGTCTTCAGTTGTAAATAAAGGCCGGTAATCATGGTAATTAGGATTTTTAAGCCACTCGCGTGTAAACTCTCGCAATCTGAACACCCGCTCTAGTATTTCCAGAGTTTAATTCCACCGTGTTTTTACATCCATGGTAGGCAGTAGTGCAATTCTGACTTTGGATTTCTGGCAGTTGAGAAACTCATTACGCCTTCCAGGAGTCAGAGTAATCAATACCGCAAGCATTCTCTGCTATTTCAAAAGTCAGTATTCAGAATCAATGTGTAGATAACATGCAGTAACTACATTTTCAATTATCTTAGCTAATCCAGGCGTCATGGCTGCTACCTTAGAGATTCTTGCATTTCCGGACTTCTGCAGCTTTTGGCTTTTAGTTAATGCCGCACTCTCATTGTCTCCAAATTGCTCGTCACGCTCATTTGCTTCCCATGACTTCGTTCGCCCTTTCACCCCCAGACTACTCATAAATGCCCCTAAGGAAAGCTGAATGACATGCGCCATGCATGGTATATGGTTTCGTAATGCCAACCATTCAATTCCAGAGGTTTCGAGTGTCGATTGTAGTTCCCGAGTCATTGAATAATTGGATGAGGCGTTATCAGTGGTTATACCAAGCAATCGACTGCCTGTAAGGCCGAAACGCTCAAGTACCTCCTGCAAATGCTCGGCCAGTCGCTCACCTGTGTGTTTGCCTTTAACCTATAGTTGTTTGTCAGTGGTACAAAATATCAAAACCAAGTGGCCACAAACCTCATCGAATGCAAGCTGTACTTCTCGAAGGCACCAGTTGAGATCTATATAATAGCCAATGACCGACACAATCGCCAATTTATTGGTTGATGTCCATCCATCTAACGCTACTGTAACACCGGGAGTGTCACTCCACGTTTACCCGGTCAAAGTAGTATCCGTACTTAATTCGGGACTTGTATCGAAGGTAGGTTAGGAGGTTCGCTCGGGATGTGAAATCACTAAAAGATTCTGAACGAAAAGAAGTAGCTTTTCAATGCGTATATTGTTAAGGCTTGTTCTCCTCGCTGAGAAGGTTTATGCCTTTCTACCCTCGAAGAACCCAAGGTCTTTATACCTTCGTCTTCGCTTTCTAACAAATACTTCTATCTACGCTTTTCTCTAGAGCTCCAGCACCGTGACCACCTTCGAACCAATGCCTGCCCCTTTGCAACTACCGCGACCTCCATCTTCCGATCCTCTATCGTCTTTATCGTCATTAGATTATAATCAGACCATTGGTATCCTTTATGACATCAAGCTCGCGGGCTTGTGCCTCCGGACCAGTGGTATCCTTTTGATCGGATGACCTCCAGACGAATAGGCCTCTTTCGATAGAGAGCAGCTTCGCTGTTCAAAGTCGGCAAGTATTCTTAGGCCTCCGGCAGTCGTCGGCTTTTGGCTGGCGCCATACAGTTGATTGCCGGCTGTCCGTTTGTCGTCGGCGAGCGTCAGCTTCTTGGCCGATGCCATTCAGCTGTTTGTTGGCTGTCCGTTTGTTATCGGCGTTTCGGAGCAGAAGCGACCGCGGCCATTAACTAGCCGTCGATGCTTATCGATGGTGTGGGTGTTCGTTTGCTAGTCATCCGAAACGATTGGCTCTGGCATCTGAGACGAGTGATAGCCGATAACATCTAATCAGGGAAATCGCGGGTGATCGTACGTGACCCCGCTGCGAACTTGCTAGGTGTAACAACTACACTGACTTTATTTTTTGTTGGCAACTGCTTTTTGATTGCATCAATTGTGAGGGAGTATTCTCTTCGGCAAATATTACTGAGAGTACTGGCAGACGGAAGGATCAAATCGCATCGTAACGCATTGAACATTCGTCGTAACTCCAGGTTCGTTATAGCGTTCCACGGAATGTGAGCAGAAACAAATCCTAGCATCAAATAGCGGTTCCAGGTTTCTTGGTTGAATTCAAGAGTTGTAAAGTCATTATCTGCCAGTTTTGTACGTTCTATCTGTTAAAATTGTCAGTATGGTCAGGGATTTCAATTAGCCTGTGTTTGATGGGAACTACTTGCCACCATAACACCCTGACTGCCTTTTTTCTTCAGTACAGCTAAAGCTTGCTCATCACCAGCTGTATCTGTCAATAAGGAAACGTCTGATTCTGTTAACTTATTCAGCTCTGCTTTGTGTATCTTTGATTGGAGGTGTTTCGCCATAGTACTTGTTCCATTCTCGGATGGATGTACCAGAACTGTGTCACAAACGATTCAAATGACGCCGGGGCAGCCATTTTCGGTTTTTGCGCAATGTTTGTAGAATCGCCATGCCGCTGCATGCCAGGAGCCGCTCCACACAATTGTAGTCTTTGTTTCCACATTCATGGAGGTCCACCATTTATCAAACACCATTCGCAATATTTCATCAGTCAAATCTCGTATAAACACACGTTCTTCCTTTGTGGAGTACATTATTTCGAGTGAGGATGTATCAATGTACTTTGCAGCAGCCATTGAAGAAGCGTTTGAAGGGAATATTAAAGCAGAATATGAAGGACTTCAAACTGTACTGCCGTCAAAAATATTGATTTATGCAATGATTTGTGGATGTCATATATACCTGCTTCAACAGACCGTTCGTAGGAAGAAATAATGGACAGTATGTTAGTAATAATTATTTGTTGATAACGGCAGTCAAAACTACAACAAAACTAGTGCAGCCGAAAAAACCCCACGCACTAGAGAGTTGTGTGAACGAAAATCGTTGACGCTCTGTCGATGCTCACTTTTACTCCTGCAGCCTACATGTCTTGTCACACAATTGCTCTCTATTTGGTTGTAAAATCGGGCTTTCATGCTTATTTGACAAGAATATACCTCGCGATACAGATAAATTGTGATTTAATTCTTTCAATTCAGTGGCTACTTGAATGAATCACTTACAACTGATTTTTAGATAGAGGCCGACAATACGCTGATAACACTAATGCAATACATCTGTTGCCTCCCGTGCTCAAAATTGTGTGACCAAAAATCGTTGACGCTCCGTTGACACTCACTTTTAGTCCTGCAGTCTATGTGTCATATTGTGCAAAAACAATAGGTATGATTGTAATGGCAGACTTTCACACATATTCAATAAGAATATGCCATGCAATACAGATTAATCGTAATTTAATGTCTCCAAGCTCGGTTATCAAGTTTGCTCGAGTGCATTAGTAAAAATCGATTTACCGATAAAGACAGTCAAAACTGCAATTAAACTAATAAAGCTTACAAAACTTCACACGCTAGAGATGTTGTGCGACCAAAAATCGTTGACGCTCCGTTGACGCTCACTTTTACTCCTGCAGCGTACATATCATATCACTGGATTGCACTTTATATGATTGTAAAGGCCGGCTTTCATGCTTATTCGACAGGATTATTTCTCGCGATACAGATAAATCGTGATTTAATTCCTTCCATTCCGACGTTACTCGGATAAATTGCATACCACTGCTTTATCGATTAAGGCAGCCAATTCTCTGATAACACTAATACACTGCATCTATTCCCTCCCGTGCCCAATAGTGTGTGACCGAAAATCGTTGACGCTCCGTTGACGCTCATTTTTATTCCTGCAGCCTACGTGTCTTGTCGCACCATTGCACTGTCTTTGATCGTAAAAGTTGGCTTTCCTACAGATTTGACAGGAATACACCTCGCGATACAGATAACTCGTGATTTAATTCCTTCAATTTAGACGTTACTCGGATATATTGCACGCCACTGCTTTGTCGATAAAGGCAGCCAATACTCTGATAACACTAATGCACTGCATCTATTCCCTCCTGTGCCCAATATTGTGTGACCAAAAATCGTTGACGCTCCGTTGACACTCACTTTTACTCCTGCAGCCTACGTGTCTTGTCGCACCATTGCATTCTATTTGATTGTAAAAGCTGACTTTTGTGCTGATTTGACAAGATTGTATCTCGCGATACAGATGAATCGTGATTTAATTCGTTCAATTCAGTGGCTACTTGAATGAATCAGTTACAACTGATATCTCGATAATGATATTGTTATCTATTTATTAGCAGTTATAATACCTGTTTCAATATGACTATATTCTATGCATAATGGTACCAGTATTTGACATTTGATGGACAGTTTGCCTAGCTGTTGAAATATATTTGGTAGTATTATCTCGCTTTTGACCGGCTTTGCGTGGCATCATGGTAATGATGTGAGTGTGTATTATAAATAGCCCACTTTCGTCATTCAGCTGGATGTGCCAAATATTCATGGTCAGCTATGAGGTCTTTGTGAAATCGCCAGCATGTGTACAGGGCCTGAGCGGCCGCTTATGCAGTTGGAGTTTCATTTAAATCATTGATAACGGCTGTCTTCTAAATTTGTTCATCTTGTGATCAGACTGCAACTAGTGAGACAAATATAACAACAATGATGTAAAATTCAGGTGGCATATTATGTATCAATTAAGTTTTTACTCTCATACTTAAAATAATTATTCTCAATATTAGCAAGCTGATTGTCACGGTTGTGTCGAGTGAGGATCGAAGAAGGGATAAGGATTGATGAAGGGGAAAGGGAATACGAAGCAAAACAGGTTTTGTTGGAAGGAATCAGGTTTTGTTGGAAGGAATCAGGTTTTGTTGGAAGGAATCAGGTTTTGTTGGTTGTGTTGTAAATATGGCGTGATGGTTATGGCGTAGGCCGCGGATTGAAAGGGTTGCGTACATAGTTGGGTGGAGTTAGGATGTATTTTGGAACGAGTGAGCAAAGGTGACGACGGTCACATTAACTGTATATAAGGATGCTGGATTTGCGGAGGATAGGTTTGTTCTTCACTCGTTCTCTAGTCTACAAAACAATCAATAGCTTCGGCACCAACCTTTGTTCACTTCTGTGATTCCGGATTTTGAGTCTCTTGCTTGTTACGCAGTACCCGCGATCACTGCACCACCGCACAATACCCACGTCTTAGTTTGGTTTTTATAACCCCTAGAACTCCGAGCCTTGAACCCTTGACAGAAGAACGAGTCTACAATTGATTCTACCGGTTATATTTCAGTATATGTGCCGCTATTCTCATCGAAGCAGCTGCTACTTTTGTCATAGACCTTGCAACTCCCTTTGTTCTGTGTTTAAATCAGTTGGAAACTTCGAAAACAAGCTCACAGTACACAGCTTTTGGAGACACTCCTGCGTTGTATGCCTGTGGAAACACCGATGAGAAGGATCCGCGCTGTTTTACATGCCAGCATACGACAACAACAAACCACAACAATCTAGAATCAACTTCTTCGACCTAGCTGGTCGAACCATCAACCTCTTCGAAAAGAACCTTTGAATGCCATGGATAGCATCGACGCTATCATCATGAACCTGAGGAACCTTTGGAAGCATACTTCTGGAACGAACCACAAGCGGTATCCCCTTGGAATAGCTACTGGGCAGAAGCAGCAAGCAACGGAGGAGGCCTCCAAATCAACGACGCAGTATTCAAAAACTTTTGGACGAAATATTACGGTCTTCACGTCGAGTGCCCAAACGAAGAACCGTGCTACTGCGAACACAACTGCGCAGGATCACATACAACAATCGGCAGAGCAGCAGAAGCTCAATCAACAAAATCCGAATCCACGATCAAAGCAACACAGAAGGACATAGAAAGCCAAATCTCGTGGGCAGACTACAACGAACGAAAAGCGAACAAGGGAAAGGGAGTTGACCGCGAATTACACCCAGCCCCTGTACCAACCCCGCTGATCATCGTAACAACACCCAGCAAACACGAGGTGTTCTTCTGGTAGATGGTCAACCCATTTTTAGAAGCAGAAATCGAAGCAGCAGCTCAACAAATCCGAAACAATATAGATAAAGTCAGAGACTGCTTAACAGAATCCCGCCTCCTTATAGCCGCCTCCATACATCACCAGAAAGATGTCCGGAGAATCCTCAAGACCAACTCACGATGTCACACTGTCTGGAACCTTACAGATGGAGCTGGAAATAGTGACAACGAAGGACACAGAAACCATGAACGAAATACAGCTCAGAGAGCACATCGGGGACATCAACAAAGGGCTCAAAGCAATAAGCCAACTACCAACAACAAGCAGGTTAAACGAATTGCTCAAGGAACAGCAGTCTGTGAGAATGCGGAAGTACGAATATCGGAGTTGTTGGCAAAAGGAGAAAAAGTCGTCCAAGAGAGGGACAACCTGAAGCAGGAGTTACTGCTTACCCAACAAGCAGCCGCGAAACGACACCGCAGGAATGTAGTCATGGGGATCTGGAAGAAGAAGCCCGGATTTTAAAACAAACATTGGAGGAAGCAAACCCAGACCTGGCGGAACTAAAAAAGAACCTGGAAGACGCTCAGGCTCAAATGGTGATATTCAGAGATCTGGCGGAAGAAAATCGACAACAAGTCACCAGGATCCTGAAGTTAACGGAAGGAAGAAAGGGAGAAACAGAGGAAAGAACGGACAGGAAGAACGTGAGGAAAAGGTAAACGACATTACCCGCTTCTCAGGAGAGGATAGGAAGGAACTTCGAGGGTGGAAGGTGCAGTTGGCATTGAAAATAGCTGGAAACCCAAAGGCATTCAGCAACGAACAGAAGAAGCTGAGGTATGCAGTGGGACGTCTAAAAGGAGTGGCTCTGGCACAGTTAATGCCACACTGTGACGAAATATCAGGGGAAGTCAAGCTCAATACCCTGAAAGATCTAATTGACCTGCTGGATGTAGCATTCGGAGACCAAGACAGAGCAGCAACAGCAAAGAGAGAACTCGAGAAACTCAGGCAACGAGACCGCGAATTCTCCCAATACTACGCGGAATTCCAAAGATATGTAGTAGACACCAAATGGAACGAAGATGCACAATTGGACGCATTACGGAAAGGGCTGTCCAACGAACTCAAACACTCCATACAGCACATCGAGGAGCCAGAAAGCATGATCGAATTCGTTAAAATGGTGTCGAAAAGGGATTCACAGCTGAGGAGAAGAGCCGCGGAAAAGAAATCTGGAAAGTGGGAAGGATATAAAAGGTCTGATACAACGACCAACACCACATCCGCCCCAGACACAGCACCTGCAAGATCAGTCACAGGTTATCACGGCCCCGCTCCAATGGACCTCTCGGCAGTCAAAGGAAAGAAGATTACACCTGAGCAAAGGAAGAGACGAAGGGAAGGAGGATTGTGTATGTATTGTGGGGATAGCAGACATTTTGTGGCATCATGCCCAAGGAAGTTGAAAGCAGCATCAGGACAGACAGAAGTGTCACCTTTTAAGAAGCAGCAAACGAAGGAGACGCAGATTCAAGTACAGGAAAAGGGAAAGAAGTGGAGTCGGGAAAAGTTTAGCCCAGTGCAATAAGGATGGCAATTGCGCTGGAAACGAATCTCCTTTGTCAGTTAATGCTAGTTTTGGTATTTCGCAGTTTTCCATATCAAGCGCAGAAATAACAGGGTCTTCTATGGAAAGCAAACATCTCGTTGTGAAATGCTCGCTGAAAATAGAAGACAAGATCATTGATACCCACGCTTTGATAGACTGCGGAGCTACTGGAATAGCATTTATTGACAAAGATTTCGTTCGCCATCACCAGTTACAAGAACAAGAATTAAAAGAATCAAGAGAATTAGAAGTTATAGATGGAAGACCCATCGAATCAGGAACCATTACCACTATGGCTAAATTAAGCATAGGCATACGCGGGCATCAGGAGCAGTTACCAGCATTCGTTACGAAACTTGGACACTATCCAATCGTACTTGGATTTCCATGGCTACAACTTCACGATGTTACAGTCAAAGTCCAAAAGAAAAGTATAGGATTTGAAAGCGATTACTGCCAGAAGCACTGTCAACATCATTCGAGCGTATGGGTATGGGGAAATCATATGGAAACAACGGAATCTGATGGATCAAAACTGGACATATGCCCCATAGTAGCGGCCCCATTTATGAGACGGAATAAGAAGGAGAAACTCAAGGTGTACGCAGTAACCTTATACGAAATCAACAAGGCCCTAGAAGTCAAGGACCTTCAAGAAAAACCGCTAGAACAGTTAATTCCTAAGGAATATCACGAGTTTCTCCCCCTCTTCGATAAGTAATCGCTGAAAGGCTACCACCACACAGACCGTACGATCATAAGATTACACTCCAAGATGGATTCACACCACCCTTTGGACCAATATACAGCCTGTCAAGAGAAGAACTTCAGGTCCTGAAAGAGTGGATTGAAAAGAATTTGTCAAAAGGATTCATCAGATCGTCATCATCACCATGCGGAGCACTGGTGTTGTTCGCACCCAAACCGAATGGTGGCTTACGACTATGTGTGGACTATCGAGGACTCAACAAAGGAACCATAAATAATCGATATCCATTACATTAATTCAGGAAACCTTGTTGAGATTGTCAAAGGCCAAGTGGTACACCAAATTAGATGTCCGAGATGCCTACAATATGATTCGGATAGCAGAAGGAGACAAATGGAACACAGCGTTTAGGACCCGTTATGGCCTGTTCGAATCTTTCGTTATGCCCTTCGGACTCACCAACGCACCAGCCAGCTTTCAGGAATTTATCAACGATACTCTTTGCCCCTTTCTGGATATCTTTTGTACGGCATTCCTGGACGACATCCTCATTTACAGTGACAATTTAAAGGAACATAAGGAACACGTCAGAGCAATAATGACGACGCTTAAGGAAGCCGGTCTGTATCTAAAAGCGGAAAAATGCGAGTTTCATCATCAGGAGGTGAAGTACCTGGGATTGATAGTTGGGGTAAACGGGATTAGAATGGATCCAGAAAAAGTAACAGCGGTGAAGGAGTGGGAAGCACCTGGCAAGCTCAAGGAAGTTCAAGCGTTTTTAAGATTCGCCAATTTTTACCGAAGATTTATCAGGAACTACAGCAGGGTGGTCCAACCGTTGACAAAGCTAACGAAAAAGCTGGTACCATTCCACTGGGGACCCGATCAGAAACGAGCCTTTGCGGAGCTAAAAGAAGCGTTTACAGCAGCACCAGTTCTAGCACACTTCGACTATGAGAAAGAAATCGTTTTGGAAACCGATGTCTCGAGCTATGTGTCTGCAGGAGTATTATTCCAATACGATGATCAAGGAATCCTTCATCCGGTAGCATTCTTTTCGAAGAAACACACACCGGCAGAAGAGAATTACGAGATTTACGATCAAGAGCTGGGAGCCATAGTTAAAAGTCTGGAACAATGGAGACCAGAATGCGAAGGGTCAGTACATCCCATTGAGATACTGATGGATCACAAGAACCTCGAATATTTCATGACGTCAAAGCTACTCAATAGAAGACAAACTAGATGGTCCGAGTTCCTGTCAAGATTCAAGTTTAAGATTATATTACCGCCCAGGAAGCAAGGTCAAAAGCCTGATGCACTCACCAGAATGCCAGGAGACATTCCTCCGAAGGGGGGGGCAGAAAAAACCCAACAAATCGGGCTCAAAACGGAGAATCACGACAAACGAATACAACAAGGACTGGTGATAGCATTCGCAGAAGTGGTAAATCAGGACAAAACCGACCAAAGGAGTTGTGGAACTGGATTCAAAACGTATGCAAGGACTGCCTGTTCCATAGCAGCGAAGGACTGTGTCTCAACGCAACGGACGTCAAAAAGGATTCGGACAAGCTGCAACTCATACGGAATCACCATCATATACCGGCAGCAGGACACCCGGGACGAGCAAAAACCTTCGAACTCCTCAAAAGAAATAATCAGTGGCAGGTATGAGGAAGGACATGGACAGGTACGTACGAAACTGCCACGTATGCCAACGCAGCAAAGCAACTCATCAGAAGATCCATGGATGGCTCAAACACTGGAAATACCGCAACAACCGTGGAAGGATCTGAGTATGGATTTCGTGGTGGGACTACCGGAAAGCGAGGGGTACAACGCTATATGGGTAGTGGTTGATAGGTTGTCAAAATGAAACATTTAGTGCCATGTCAGGATGATACAGACGGCAAGAAGCTGGGCGAGATGTTTTACGAGAAGTGTTCAAGTTACATGGGTTACCAACACCATAGTATCAGACAGAGGACCCAATTCGCGTCAGAATTCTGGAGACACATTTGTGAAAGACTTGGAATCGAACGAAGGCTGTCAACCGCGTTTCACCACAGACAGATGGACAAACGGAACGAATGAACGCCATTATGGAATAGTATGTCAGGGCCTTCGTCAATTATCAACAGAACGACTGGGCACAGTGGCTACCAATGCAGAATTCGCGTCGAACAATCACTTCTCGGAAACAACAGGATGCTCACCGTTCTTTGGCAATTACGGATATCATCCAAGAATGACCTTTAGCCAACATCCGATTCAGAATGGAAACGATATCAGGGAAGTAAACGCAAATACCCTCTCCCAGAAAATGAACAATATCTTCCCACAGATGAAGGCTGAAATGACTCGAGCACAAGATATTCAAGCGGAACAAGCAGACAAACATCGACGAGAGGGAGTGCAGATGGGGGTTGGGGATCGAGTCTGGATGGATGCCAGGAACGTTACAACACAACGACCCAGCAAGAAGCTTGATTGGAAACGCCTGGGACCATACAGCGTTACGGAGGTTATTAGTCCATGGGCTTATCGATTACAATTACCCAAAGACCTTCATATTCATCCAGTACAACCAATCTCCCGCTTGACCAAAGTATCGAAAGACCCTTCACCAGGGCAAAGCGAATCGGCACCACCTGCAGTTATCGTGGACGGAGAAGAAGAATACGAAGTGGAACGTATCGACGACTCGAGGATATTTCGACGACAATTGCAGTATCTGGTCAAGTGGAAAGGCTACGATGAACAAAGCTGGGAACCGGCGGTTAATGTGGATGGACTCCAAGCAATTGATGTTTTTCATATGGAACAACCTGGCAAGCCCGGATCAATAGCTTCGTAGGAACTTAGCATGTGGGAGGGGGAGCTACTGTCACGGTTGTGTGTGGTGAGGATCGAAGAAGGAATCAGGATCGATGAAGGGGAAAGGGAATTCGAAGGAAAACAGGTTTCGTTGGAAGGAATCAGGTTTTGTTGGAAGGAATCAGGTTTTGTTGGTTGTGTTGTAAATATGGCGTGATGGTTATGGCGTAGGCCGCGGATTGAAAGGGTTGCATACATTGTTGGGTGGAGTTAGGATGTATTTTGGAACGAGTGAGCAAAGGTGACGACGGTCGCGTTAACTGTATATATGGATGCTGGATTGGCAGAGGATAGGTTTGTTCTTCACTCGTTCTCTAGTCTACAAAACAATCAATAGCTTCGGCACCAACCTTTGTTCACTTCTGTGATTCCGGATTTCGAGTCTCTTGCTTGTTACGCAGTACCCGCGATCACTGCACCACCGCACATTACCCACGTCTTAGTTTGCTTTGTATAACCCCTAGAACTCCGAGCCTTGAACCCTTGACACTGATAGGCGGTGTATCTCGCATATCGGGCGCGGTCAAAGTTTATACGTCCGGTTCTATCCCTGCACATTCACAGACAATTTTTTCAGGTGTCACAGAAATCATAAAACACTAACAAATACAAAAATAGGACTAAAACCGCATTTAGGATTAAAAAACTGTCGAAAATAGCATTATAACAATCGATGACTATATGATGATCTATGCTTACGGGCCATCATTCTCTGTACCCATATGTTCAGACATCTGAATAACAATTACTGGGGCACAAGGTATACAAGGGAACATTTCGTACTGATTCAACTGTTTCGACTGGCGTGAATTCAACAGGCTTTCCAATTGCTAATAGCAAATGACTAGTTCCTGGAGGAGAGGGTGGTTGGGCCATAGATGAAGTGGCAGGATTTGAAATTGTGTTTGGAGTTAACACTGCCGGAACCTTCAATTCAGCAGTGCTGTACTCTCTGTCCCGCTCGCGAAAGAAATCTTCTGCATCTGTCCATGCCGGAGTTGTCAATGCCTCGAGCTTCATTCGATTCGTGCGAAAGGTGTTCAGCCCTTTCTGCACTGATTTGTTGATTGTGCCAACCACCCAGTCAGGTTCGTCGTCATCACTCAGCTCTGCATACTCATTGTCCTCTCCATCTTCTTCCTCATCTTCATCATCTTCCTCATCTGAAGTTGCAACATCCTCAACACTATCTCCAATTGCTTCCAACATCTCTTCAAATGTCATTTTAGTTGTATCAGCCACCGCTCTTTTCAACATAGTATCCTGCTCTCTCTCTACCGCTGCTTCCGCTTCCGCAACCCTTTTTCTTGCTGCTGCTGTTTCACTCTCCACAAATTCCTCAATCCACTTCTCCTTTGCTTCCTTGCTCACAAAGTTTGATTCAGGTCTGCGCTCTGCTGCGCGCTGTTTTTTGGAACAGAGACTACGCAATGCGCCAAGTGCTCGGACCCGTTCTGCCTCGACACCAGTCTTCCCTTGGTTCACTTGATGACGTCATTTTGTAGCGCGTATTGTTGATTTGCCGTATTTGCCAGCCGGGGGTCTCGAAAAATTCTTGTTTGGTGTGTAGACCATATTTGTTGCTCTTTCGTGTGGTTCATGTGGACTTTGTTTTTGGAAATGATGGCAGTTGGACGGTGGGGGAAAGGTGGGTCTTTATGGTTGTAGGTTCGATCTAGTTTGACAGCTGAAATAATAATACCAGCAGGCGCTAGAGCTGGAATGATTTTATACTATGTTTAATCTCAAGGCAACATCCGTTCAACCTCAAGGCAACATCCGTTCAACATAACCGCAGAAACTGTTTCACATGACATCACTTCAGTTTTAACAGCTATTACACTGAACATACAACAATCGGCAGCTGTGACAAAAATATTCTATGCCAGCCCTTCATTTTTATTTATTATTACCAACAATTAACAGGGTTTGTATAAGGCCAACATCCTTGCAAATCTGCCGCCATACAGCAGGGTCTATCGTGAAATTCTATAATACTAGAATATATATAATGACCGCTCAAAATGTCGATTCGACTTGAATTTCGCAGAATTTCTTATATATTCTTCAGGTTCTCCCTCTTCTCCACACTCAAATTCTTCTCTCTTCACATACAATATCCTCAAGTAATGGCAGAACAACAACAACCTGCTTCTAACAGTGTAGCCGGGAGTGAATCCACATGCACGCCCACCTCTACTGTGAATACATCAATTGATCAAACATTGCTCCAACGACGTGCACAGAATCCTCACGAACAGCCGCCGATATTGCAATGAGAAATATGCATAAGGACGAAAAGTTGAAAATTGTACGCATAACTGGCGCCAAGAAAAACCGGGAAAACCATGCAATCGGATATGAGTTATATAATCTACAAGAACGACAGTCAATTAATCAAATTCAATTAGCTGCCATTCGTTCAGAATTACGTGAGCAGTTCAACCAGAGCCGCAAAGGCAACCCTCCGTGGTCTACCAAGGCATTCGTCTGAACAGTCCGTGAAATTGAACACCATGATGTTGTCAACTCCGGAATTTTTGCAGACTAATTTTCTGACAAACGACCTCGAGAATGGACAAGAGCTTCGTTAAAAGCGTTAGAGGAAGCCACAGAAGAGTATATGATTGAAGTAAGTTCTATTGCTCACCATTAAATTTTCACAGCAGCAACTGAATGATAATAGGTTTTTAACATGTCTGCAACCATGGCCAGGCAAGGTGGGCGTATACAGCTCGAGCAGGCAAACATGCGCATCGCGCTCAACATGGTCAATATGGCCAAATATGGCATATCGCGCACTGGAATCGAGGAAACGAAGAATTTGATTAAAAAGCCGTGGGCAGAAATTCGAGAAGAAAAGAGACGGGGTGTTGAGTTGCCAGACCATAAGAGTGTGAAGGCAGTCATTGAAAAGCATCCATCTATGATCTATGATAATCACTTGACTGGCTGCCTTATATGCCAAAATAAGGTTGCTCGAAATCCTTATACTCGCTGGAGGCGCAAAGGCACAAAACCTTCCACTACTACAGTACCCGCTGCAGCATGACCTAGTCCTGAAAGATTGGCTCATCTCAGCCTTTTGAACGAATTTACGCCGCTTGAAGATTCAGCAGACGAAGCAGAAGACGATGACGCCTACCATTTGTGTGACTCCACTACTGATGGCACCGATGAATCACGTATGCATTCCCACCTTTCACATGAAAAATTACTAATAACTATTTCACAGAGAATGGCAGCACTAATGATGCAATTGAAAATGTAAGTGAATAGACAAGTGGATTTATTGGGCATACATAAAGCTTCAATTTGCAGCGACTTTTTGGATATTATGTGCATTATTATTATGGGGACATTTAATTTTGATATCCAATCTATTTAAAAAGTTTCAGCTGTCAAGACTCGCAATATAATTGTGAATGAAATGCAATTTAATCTGTGAAGTGTGCAACGTTAGTATTATTGGAGTTCTGTCCATATTTATCGAAAATTTAATTTTAACTGACCAAGCTCATATTGCAAGGCACCTTCTTCTCAAATTGGAATAAAAGCCATCTTTATGAATGAATAACCTACTTGTGGGTGCACATACAATTAGACTGCCGGACCGAAAGTGAGCTTCAACAGAGCGTTAACGATTTTTAGTCGCACAACACCTCTAGCGCGGCGGATTTTATGTGCTACGTTCGTATTTTCTATTTTCTGACTGCCTTTATCGACTAAAAAGTTCTCATTGATGCACCGATGCAATCTCTGAAAATGAGTATCTGCAATTATTAAATCACACTTTATCGGTATTGCAGGACGCATCATTATCAAATACAGACGAACGCCATTGATTATAATTGATTCTGATATATGTGCTGGACCATACGCATAGGCTACGGGACTGACTGTGAGCGTCAACGGAGCGTCAACGATTTTTGGTCGCACAACACCTCTAGCGCAAGGGATTATATGTGCTACGTTAGTATTCTCTATTTTCTGACGGCCTTTATTGACTAAAAAGTTCTCAATGATGCACCGATGCTATCTCTGAAAATGAGTATCTGCAATTATTAAACCACAATTTATCGGTATCGCAGGACGCATCATCATCAAATAAGGACGAACGCCATTTATTACACTTGATTCTGATTTTTGTGCTGGACCATACGCATAGACTGCAGGACTGAAAGTAAGCGTCAACGGAGCGTCAACAATTTTTGGTCGCACAACACCTCTAGTACGAGGGATTACATGTGCTACATTCATATTTTCGAACATCTGACTGCCTTTATCGACTAAACAATTCTGTATGATACACCGATGCTCTCTGTAAAAGTGGGTATCAGCAATTGTTAAATCACAGTTTATCGGTATCGCAGGACATATTATAATCAAATAAGTACGAATGCCATTGTCTACGGGTGATTCTGCTATTTGCGCGCGACCATATACACAGGCTACATGACTGAAAGTGAGCGTCAACGGAGCGTCAACAATTTTTGGTCGCACAACACCTCTAGTGCGAGGGATTATATGTGCTGCGTTCATATTTTCTAACTTCTGACTGCTTTTACCTATTAAAAAGTTCTGAATGATGCACCAATGCTATCTCTGAAAGCATAAGTAATGAAAAGATCACCATATTGAAATTAATTGTATATAATGAAAAACTGGGCAGAAAGCGTGAAATGCCACTAGACGCATGCGCTATGCTTTCCATTCATGAAATTCAGAAGAACCCGTTTTTAGAACCCGCAGGTAAGACCCAGCGGGTCTAACAAAACCCGGTAAAACCCGAGGGTCAGCCGGTTCGGTTCCGGGTTTGGAACCGGAAATGACGTCCGGGTCGGGTTTAGTACAGTTCCAAAACCGGAACCGGACCGAGGGCGGGTAACCCGGACCCGTTGCTAATACTAGCCCCAGACGCTGCACCAGCAGGATCAGTTGCAGGTTTTCACAGTCCCGCTCCAATGGATCTTTCGGCAGTAAAAGGAAAGAAGATCACACCTGAGGAAAGGAAGAGACGAAGGGAAGGAGGACTATGTATGTACTGTGAGGATAGTGGACATTTCGCGGCATCGTGCCCAAGGCAGTTAAAAGCGGCATCAGGACAAACGGAGGTGTCTCCTTCAGAAGGCAGCAAACGAAGGAGATGCAGATTCACCAACAGGAAAGGGAAAAGAAGTAGAGTCGGGAAAAGTTTAGTCCAGTGCAATAAGGATGGCAATTGCGCTGGAAACGAATCTCCTTTGTTAGTTAATGCTAGTTTTGGTATTTCGCAGTTTTCCATATCAAGCGCAGAAATAAACGAGTCTTCTATGGAAAGCAAACATCTTGTTGTGAAATACTCGCTGAAAATTGAAGCCAAGATCATTGATACCCACGCTTTGATAGACTGCGGAGCTACTGGAATAGCATTTATTGACAAAGATTTCATTCGCCATCATCAATTACAAGAAAAAGAATTAAAAGAATCAAGAGAATTGGAAGTTATAGATGGAAGGCCCATCGAATCAGGAACTATTACATCTATGGCTAAACTGGATTTAGGCATACGTGAACATCAGGATCAACTACCAGCATTCGTTACGAAACTTGGACACTATCCAATTGTACTTGGATTATCATGGCTACAACTTTACGATGTTACAGTCAAGTTCCAAAAGAAAAGAATAGGATTCGAAAGCGATTACTGCCAGAAGTATTGTCAACATCATTCGAGCGTATGGGTATGGGGAAATCATATGGAAACAGCGGAATCCGACGAGCCAAAACTGGTCATATGTGCCATAGCAGCAACCCCATTTATGAGACAGAATAGAAAGAAAAAACTCAAGGTGTACGTGGTAACCTTATATGAAATCAACAAGGCCCTAGAAGTGAAGGACCTTCAAGAAAAACCGCTGGAACAGTTAATTCCTGAAGAATACCATGAATTTCTCCCTCTCTTTGATAAAGTAGTCGCTGAAAGACTACCACCATACAGACCATACGATCATAAGATTACACTCCAAGACGGATGCACCCCACCTTTCGGACCAATTTACAGCCTGTCAAGAGAAGAACTTCAGGTCCTAAAAGAATAGATTGAAAAGAACTTGTTAACGGGATTCATCAGATCGTCATCATCACTATGCGGAGCACCGGTGCTGTTCGCACCTAAACCGAATGGTGGCTTACGACTATGCGTGGACTACCGAGGACTCAACGAAGGACCGATAAAAAATCGATATCCGTTACCATTAATCCAGGAAACCCTGCTAAGACTATCAAAAGCCAAATGGTACACCAAAATGGAGGTCCGAGATGCCTACAATATGATTCAAATAGCAGAAGGAGACGAATGGAGAACAGCATTTAGGACCTGTTATGGACTGTTCGAATCCCTCGTTATGCCTTTCGGACTAACCAATGCACCAGCTAGCTTTCAGGAATTCATCAACGATACCCTTCGCCCCTTTTTGGACAGCTTCTGTATGGCATTCCTGGACGACATTCTTATCTACAGTGACAATTTAAAAGAACATAAGGAACACGTAAGAGTAATAATGACGACGCTTAAGGAGGCCGGTCTGTATTTGAAGGCGGAAAAATGCGAATTCCATCAACAGGAAGTGAAGTATCTGGGATTGATAGTTGGGGTAGAAGGAATTAGGATGGACCCGGAAAAAGTAAAAGCGGTTAAGGAGTGGAAAGCACCTCGCAAGCTCAAGGAAGTTCAAGTGTGTTTAGGATTCGCAAACTTCTACCAAAGGTTCATAAGAAACTATAGCAGGGTGGTCCAACCATTAACCAAACTTACGAAAAAACTGGTACCTTTCCACTGGGGCCCCGATCAAAAGAGAGTATTTGCCAAATTGAAGGAAGCATTCACAACAGCACCAGTCCTAGCACACTTCGATTACGAAAAGGAAATCGTCCTGGAAACCGACGCATCGAGTTATGTATCTGCGGGAGTATTATCACAGTACGACGATCAAGGAATCCTCCATCCAGTGGCATTCTTTTCAAAGAAACATTCGCCGGCGGAAGAAAATTACGAAATCTATGATCAAGAGCTGGGAGCCATCGTCAAAAGTCTGGAACAATGGAGACTGGAATGCGAAGGGTCAGTACATCCTATTAAAATACTGACAGACCATAAGAATCTCGAATACTTTATGATATCAAAGCTACTCAATAGAAGGCAAACAAGATCGTCAGAATTCCTATCAAGATTCAAGTTCAAGATTATATACCGTCCAGGAGAACAGGGTCAGAAGCCTGATGCACTTACCAGAATGCCAGGAAACATTGCTCCAAAGGGGGGGGCAGAAAAAACCCAACAAATCGTGCTGAAGACAGTAAATCTTGATCAAAGAATACAGAAGGGATTGGTGGTAGCGTTTGCAGAAGTAGTCAGTCGGGAAGCAGATGAAATTAGTTCAGAGGAGTCATGGAATTGGATTCAAAGGGTGTGTAAGAACTGCCCGTATGATAGCAGCGAAGGACTGTGTGCCAATGCCACGGATATTGTCAGCAAAGAATCATCGAAGAATCTTTAACTAATAAAGGATCATCATGATACACCGGCAGCAGAACACCCAGGACGAGCAAAAACCTTGGAACTCCTTAAAAGAAATCATCAATGGCCCGGTATGAGGAAGGACGTGGACAGATATGTACGAAACTGCCACATGTGTCAACGCTGCAAAGCAACTCATCAGAAACTCCATGGATGGCTCAAACCACTGGAAGTACCACAACAACCATGGAAGGACCTAAGTATGGATTTCATGGTGGAATTACCAGAAAGCGAGGGGTACAATGCCATATGGGTAGTAGTGGATAGACTGTGAAAAATACAGCATTTAGTACCATGTCGAGACGATACAGATGGAAGGAAACTAGGCGAAATGTTAATACGAGAAGTGTTCAAATTACATGGCTTACCGGACACTAGAGTATCGGATAGAGGACCTCAATTCGCTTCAGAGTTCTGGAGACATGCCTGCGAAAGACTGGGAATTGAACGAAAACTTTCAACTGCATTCCACCCACAAACCGATGGCCAAACAGATTGAATGAACACCATTATGGAACAGTACCTCAGGGCCTTTGTCAATTATCAACAGAACGACTGGATAAAGTGGCTACCAATGGCGGAATTCGTGTCGAATAATCATGTCTCGGAAACAACATGATGCTCACCATTCTTTGGCAATTACGGGTTTCATCCAAGAATGACCTTCAGTCAACATCCGATTCAGAATGGAAATGACATCAGGGAAGTTAATGCAAATACCCTCTCTCAGAAAATGAACGATATCTTCCAACAGATGAAGGCTGAAATGATTCGAGAACAAGATATTCAAGCGGAACAAGCGAACAAGCATCGACGAGAGGAAATGCAGATGATGGTTGGGGATCGAGTCTGGATGGACGCCAGGAATATTACAACACAACGACCCAGCAAGAAGCTCGACTGGAAACGCCTGGGGCCCTACCAGATCACGGAGGCTATTAGCCTATGGGCTCATCGATTACGACTACCCAAGGACCTCCACATCCACCCAGTACCACCAATATCCTGCTTGACCAAAGTGTCGGAAGATCCATTGCCAGGGCAAATCGAATCCGCACCACCTGCAGTTATCATGGATGGAGAAGAAGAATACGAAGTGGAACGCATCAACGACTCAAGGTTATTTCGACAACAGCTGCAGTATCTGGTCAAGTGGAAAGGCCACGATGAACAAAGCTGGGAACCAGCGGTTAACGTGGACGGACTCCAAGCAATTGATGTTTTCCATGCGGAACAACCTAGCAAGCCCGGATCAACAGCTTCGTAGGAACTTAGCATGTGAGAGGGGGAGCTACTGTCACGGTTGTGTCGAGTGAGGATCCAAGAGGAAGTAAGGATCGATGAAGGGTAAAGGGAATACGAAGGAGAACAGGTTATATTGGAAGGAAAGCAGGTTTGTTCGAAAGAATCTGGTTTTGTTGGAAGGAATCAGGTTTTACTGGTTGCGTTGTAAATATGGCATGATAGTTATGGCGTAAGTCGCGGGTTGAAAGGGTTGCGTACATAGTTTGGTGGAGTTAGTATGTATTTCGGAACGAGTGAGTAAAGATGACAATGGTCGCGTTTATTGTATATAAGGACGCTGGGTTTGTGGAGGATAGGTTTGTTCTTCACTCGTTCTCTAGTCAACAAAACAATCAATAGCTTTGGCACCAACCTTTGTTCACTTCTGTGATTCCGGATTTCGAGTCTCTAGTTTGTTACGCAGTACCCGCGATCACTGCATCCTCACGTTCGGTTTTTATAACCCCTAGAACCCCGAGCCTTGAACCCTTGATAGTAACCCACCTGTCACGGTTGTATCGAGTGAGGATCGAAGAGGGAGTAAGGATCGATGAAGGCTAAAGGGAATACGAAGCAAAACAGGTTTGTTGGAAGGATAGCAGGTTTCATTGGAAAGAATCAGGTTTCGTTGGAATGAATCAGGTTTCGTTGGAAGGAATCAGGTTTTGTTGGGTGCGTAGTAAATATGGCGTGATGGTTATGGCGTAAGCCGCGGATTGAAGGGGTTGCGTACATAGTTGGATAGAGTTAGGATGTATTTCGGAACGAGTGAGTAAAGATGACGACGGTCGCGTTAACTTTATATAAGGACGCTGGATTTGCAGAGGATAGGTTTGTTCTTCACTCGTTCTCTAGTCTACATAACAATCAATAGCTTCGGCACCAACCTTTGTTCACTTCTGTGATTCCGGATTTCGAGTCTCTAGTTTGTGTTAGGGGTTTCCCCTTAGCATGCGTATGAAGTACGTCAGGCTTAGTCCCCCAGGCTTGCCGTTAGTCAAAGATGATTAACGGTTAAGATCACACCCCTGAGGATGTCTACTGATGAGTTAGCAGACGGCTCAACATAGCCGGGTGAAATCCCCATAATAGTCTATGCTACAATACTACGTCTCAGCATAAGGGAATAGCTACCCAATGTGGAGACAGTACGCACACTCGATCAGACAGTAATCTTGGGGTAACCCATAGTACTGGCCAAGGCATGGGACACACCAACCATATTGCCGAAGCAATGTAACCGCCAAGCAGGGGTCTTCGGATCAGCTGTGCGTTACGGATCAGACCAGTGCTACTTTTACTATCATGCTAATACTGGGACAAACCATACCCGTGCTTAGCTTCATGGTTTTGGTTGGACAAGCGTTATTATCTTAGTATGCGGGACTTTGCTATCTCTAGAGCTAGAATAAGCAAAGGAGATAAGCTAACTGCGCCTCGGTAGTTGACTCTACCTAAAAGATAAGTGCTTGGATCTAGACTGTCGAACCCCAGCTCTGCCGTGTTCGCAACACGATAACTGAGAGAGGGCACCCCCTTCGGGGATCACGGATAAGACCCGATGACACTAGGTACGTGGCAATGTATGGGTTGGCAGCTCATTAAATCATTGATCACTATTCCACTCAATATGAAGAAAGATAACTAATACGAAGTAATGGTCCGATATGTATGTCAGCAACGTCATAACATGCAGGATAACCTTTGGGAACTCCTGGTGGGGGCTTACGCAACCACACGTTGTCAAACGGAACTCTCCACAGCTAACTACCGAGATCGGCTCTGAAGCAACGATCGGATGTTATGTGAACACCCACTACGGTGGACTGAGTGTTTATGAGATAGTACTATACACACACATCATAGATTACAGAGAAGTACCGTCACCCCTTAGCAGGATGGTTTGACGTGGAAATACTCACCTATAAAAGACCATCTTAAACCCACGAGTTTAAACACAACGATTCAAGCAACAGTCGAACAAACCACAGTCAGAACACAACAGCGGAAAAACCACCTGAAATATTATTAAGTTAATTACCTTAAGAATATTCACCAATAAACTTTTATGTCTATTACAGACGATCGGAAGATTCTCTACGCTCGCCTCTTGCACGCCCAAGCCAACACTCGAGCCAAATACGAACACCTGGCAAGGTACCTCCTTCGTAATAACCTTTGGGTAGAATACTACCACTTTTTCCATACCGGTGAACTTCCTTCACAAGTCGCCTTTGACGAGTCTTCGGAGGATTATCTTCAAGACAGTTACGACTTTTGAACAGGGCCATACTGCAATAGATGCCCATATTCGTACATACGGTACAACGACGTAAACGCGTCTCAATCGAACTTCATATTTTTAGTTGGATTATTAAAATTAAAATACGCCTTTACCGTAAGTCGGTACAACGATATCGATATGTTACATCTAGCTGCAGTATCCCCCTAACAGTTTGTTACGCAGTACCCGCGATCACTGCGTCCTTACGTTTGGTTTTTATAACCCCTAGAACTCCGAGCCTTGAACCCGTGACAGAAGAACGAGTCTAAAATCGATTCTAGCGGTTATAATTTGGTATATGTGCCACTACTTTCATTGAAGCGGCTGTTACTTTTGCCATAGACCTTGCAACTCCCTCTGTTCCGTGTTTAAATCAGTTGGAAACTTCGAAAACAAGCTCACAGCACACAGCTTTTGGAGACACTCCTGCGTTGTGTGCCTGTGGAAACATCGACGAGAAGGATCCACGCTGTTTCAAATGCCAGCATACGACAGCAATATAACCCAACAATCCAGAATCAACTTCTTCGACCTAGCCGGCCGAACCATCAACCTTTTCGAACAAGAACCTTTGAACGCCTTTGATAGCATCGACGCTATCCTCAACGAAACCGAGGAACCTTTGGAAGCATACTTCTGGGACGAACCTCAAGCGGTATCTCCGTGGAATAGCTACTGGACAGAAGCAGCATGAAACCGAGGAGGCCTCCAAATCAAGGACGCAGTATTCCAAAACTTTTGGACCAAGTAATACGGTCTTCACGTCGATTGCCAGAACTAAGAACCCTGCTACTGCGAACACAACTGCGGAGGAACACTTATAATGATCGGCAGAGCAGCGGAAGCTCAAACAACGAAATCAGAATCTACGATAAAGGCAACACAGAAGGACATAGAAAGCCAAATCTCGTGGGCAGATTACAATGAACGAAAAGCTAATAAGGGAAAGGGAGTTGATCGGGAATTACATCCAGCCCCTCTACCAACCCCGTTGATCATTGTAACAATACCCAGCAAACACGAGGTGTTCTTCTGGTAGATGGTCAACCCATTTTTAAAAGCAGAAATCGAAGCGGCAGTCCAACAAATCCAAGAGACCACTGACCAGTTGACAGACCACCTGAACAGAAAATCTCACTCTAGATTCACAGCTGCAAACCTCCTCACAGCAGCCTCTCAACACCACCGCCAGGATGTCAGGACAATCCTCGCGACCAACTCGCGATGTCACATTGACGGGAGCCTTACAGACGGAGCTGGAAATTGTGGCAACGAAGAACATAGAAGCCATGAACGATATACAGCTCAGGGAGCACATCGGGGACATCAACAAAGGACTCAAAGCAATAAGCCAACTACCAACAACCAGCAGACTGAATGAATTGCTCAAGGAACAGCGATCTGTGAAGAATACGGAAGTACAAATATCGGAATCGTTGGCAGAAGGAGAAAAAGTCGTCCAGGAAAGGGACAACCTGAAGCAGGAACTACTGCTTACTCAACAAGCAGCGGCCGCCACGGAAACACCACAGGCATGCAATCATGGGGACCTGGAAGAAGAAGTCTGGATCCTAAAACAGACATTGGAGGAGGCAAATCCAGATCTGGCGGAATTGAAAAATGATTTGGAAGATGCTCAGGCTCAAATGGAGATATTTAGGGGTCTGGCGGAGGAAAATCGACAACAGGTAACTAGGATCCTGAAGTTGACGGAGGGAAGAGGGGTAGAAATAGGAGAAAGGACAGATAGAGAGGAGCGAGAAGAAAACGTGAATGACATCACCAGCTTCTCAAGGGAAGATAGGAAGGAACTTCGAGGGTGGAAGGTGCAGTTGGCATTGAAAATAGCCAGAAAACCGAAGGCATTCAGCAACGAACAGAAGAAGCTGAGGTATACAGTGGGATGTCTAAAAAGGGTAGCTCTGGTACAGTTAATGCCACACTGTGACAAAATCTCAGGGGAATTCAAGCTCAATACCCTGAAAGACCTAATTGACCTGCTGGATGTAGCACTCGGAGATCAAGACAGAGCAGCAACGGCAAAGAGAGAACTGGAGAAACTCAGACAACGAGACTGCGAATTCTCCCAGTACTATGCGGAATTTCAAAGATACATAGTAGACACCAAATGGAACAAAGATGCACAACTAGATGCACTACGAAAGGGACTATCCAACGAGCTCAAAGACTCCATACAACATATCAAGGAGCCAGAAAGCATGATAGAATTCGTCAAGATGGTGTCAAAAAGAGACTCGCAACTGAGAAGGAGAGTGGCGGAAAAGAAATCTGGAAAATGGGAGGGTTACAAAAGATCCGATTCGACAACCAACACCACATCCGCCCCAGACTCTGCACCAGCAGGATCAGTCGCAGGTTATCTTGGCCCCGCTCCAATGGACCTCTCAGCAGTTAAAGGAAAGAAGATCACACCTGAGGAAAGGAAGAGACGAAGGGAAAGAGGATTATGTATGTACTGTGGGGATAGCAGACATTTCGCAGCATCATGCCCAAGGAAGTTGAAAGCGGCATCAGGACAAACAGAGGTGTCACCTTTTAAGAAGGCAGCAAACGAAGGAGACGCAGATTCAGGACAGGAAAAGGGAAAGAAGTGGAGTCGGGAAAAGTTTAGTCCAGTGCAATAAGGATGGCAATTGCGCTGGAAACGAATCTCCTTCCTCAGTTAATGCTAGTTTTGGTATTTCGCAGTTTTCTATATCAAGCGCAGAAATAAAAGAGTCTTCTATGGAAAGCAAACATCTCGTTGTGAAATGCTTGATGAAAATAAAAGACAAAATCATTGATACCCACGCTTTGATAGACTGCGGAGCTACTGGAATAGCATTTATTGACAAAGATTTCGTCCGCCATCATCAATTACAAGAACAAGAATTAAAGGAATCAAGAGAGTTGGAAGTTATAGATGGAAGGCCCATCGAATCAGGAACCATTACCACTATGGCTAAACTGGATTTAGGCATACGCGGACATCAGAAGCAATTACCAGCATTCGTTACGAAACTTGGATACTACCCAATCGCACTTGGATTACCATGGCTACAACTTTACGATGTAACTGTCAAGTTTCAAAAGAAAAGAATTGGATTCGAAAGCAATTATTGCCAGAAGCATTTTCAACATCATTCGAGCGTATGGGTATGGGGAAATCATATGGAAACAGCGGAACCCGATGGGCCAAAACTGGACATATGTGCCATACCAGCAGCCCCATTTATGAGACGGAATAGAAAGGAGAAACTCAAGGTGTATGCGGTAACCTTATATGAAATCAACAAAGCCCTAGAAGTGAAGGACCTTCAAGAAAAACCGCTGGAACAGTTAATTCCTAAGGAATATCATGAGTTTCTCCCCCTTTTTGATAAGGTGATCGCTGAAAGACTACCACCACATAGACCATACGATCATAAGATTACACTCCAAGATGGATTCACCCCACCTTTCGGACCAATATACAGTCTGTCAAGAAAAGAACTTCAGGTCCTAAAAGAGTGGATTGAAAAGAACTTGTCAATGGGATCCATCAGATGGTCATTATCACCATGTGGAGCAGCGGTGTTGTTCGCACCTAAACCAAATGGGGGCTTACGTCTATGCGTAGACTACCGAGGACTCAATGAAGGAATGATAAAAAATCGATATCCGTTACCATTAATCCAGGAAACCCTGCTGAGATTATCAAAAGCCAAATGGTACACCAAACTGGATGTCCGAGATGCCTACAACATGATCCGAATAGCAGAAGGAGACGAATGGAAAACGGCATTTAGAACCCGTTATGGCCTATTCGAATCCCTCGTTATGCCCTTCGGACTCACCAATGCACCAGCAAGCTTTCAGGAATTCATCAATGATACTCTATGCCCCTTTCTGGATATCTTCTGTACGGCATTCCTGGACGACATCCTTATCTACAGTGGCAATTTAAAAGAACATAAGGAACACGTCAGAGCAATAATGACGATGCTTAAGGAGGCCGGTCTATATCTAAAAGCGGAACAATACGAATTCCATCAACAGGAAATGAAGTATCTGGGATTGATAGTTGGAGTAAATGGGATTAAAATGGATCCGGAAAAATTAACAGCGGTTAAGGAGTGGGAAGCACCCGGCAAGCTCAAGGAGGTTCAAGTGTTTTTAGGATTTGCGAACATCTACCGAAGATTTATCAGAAATTATAGGAGGGTGGTCCAACCGTTAACAAAACTTAAGAAAAAGCTTGTATCATTCCAATGGGGCCCTGACCAAAAGAGAGCATTTGCAGAATTGAAAGAAGCGTTTACGACAGCACCAGTCCTAGCACACTTCGATCATGAAAAGGAAATCGTCCTGGAAACCAACGATTCAAGCTACGTGTTTGCAGGAGTATCATCTCAATACGACGACCAAGGAATCCTTCATCCGGTAGCATTCTTTTCAAAGAAACATACACCAGCGGAAGAAAATTACGAAATCTACGATCATGAGCTGGGAGCCATCGTTAAAAGCCTGGAACAATGGAGACCAGAATGCGAAGGGTCAGTACATCCTATTAAAATACTGACAGACCACAAGAATCTCGAATACTTTATGACATCAAAGCTACTCAATAGCAGGCAAACAAGATGGTCCGAATTCCTATCAAAATTCAAGTTCAAGATTATATACTGTCCAGGAGAACAGGGTCAGAAGCCTGATGCACTTACCAGAATGCCAGAAGACATTCCTCCGAAGGGGGGGGCAGAAAAACCCAACAAATCGTGCTGAAGACAGAAAATCTTGATCAAAGGATACAGAAGGGATTGGTGGTAGCATTTGCGGAAGTAGTCAGTCGAGAAGCAGACGAAATTAGTTCAGAGAAGTTATGGAACTGGATTCAAAGGGTGTGCAAAAACTCCGCATATGACAGCAGCGAGGGACTATGTGCCAATGCCACGGAAATCGTCAGCGAAGAAACTTCGAAGAAACTTCAACTGATAAAGGATCATCACGATATACCGGCAGCAGGACACCCAGAACGCACAACAACCTTCGAACTCCTCAAAAGAAACCATCAATGGCCAGGTATGAGGAAAGACGTGGACAGGTACGTACGAAACTGCCACATATGTCAACGCAGTAAAGCAACTCATCAGAAAATCCACGGATGGCTTAAACCACTGAAAGCACCACAACAACCATGGAAGGATCTAAGTATGGATTTCGTGGTGGGATCACCAGAAAGCGAGGGGTATAATGCCATATGGATAATAGTGGATAGACTATCGAAAATGAAGCACATAGTACCATGTCGAGACGATACAGATGGAAGGAAACTGGGCGAAATGTTTATACGAGAAGTGTTCAAATTACATGGTCTACCAGACACTATAGTATCGGATAGAGGACCTCAATTCGCATCGGAGTTCTGGAGACATATCTGCGAAAGACTGGGAATTGAACGAAAGCTTTCAACTGCTTTTCATCCACAAACCGATGGCCAAACGGAACGAATGAACGCCATTATGGAGCAGTACCTTAGGGCCTTTGTTAATTATCAACAGAACGATTGGTCACAATGGCTACCAATGGCAGAATTCGCATCGAACAATCACGCCTCGGAAACAACGGGATGCTCACCATTCTTTGGCAATTATGGATTTCATCCAAGAATGACCTTCAGTCAACATCCGATTCAGAATCGGAATGATATCAGGGAAGTAAATGCAAACACCCTCTCCCAGAAAATGAACGATATCTTCCACCAGATGAAAGCTGAGATGATTCGAGCATAAGCTATTCAAGCGGAACAAGCGGACAAGCACCGACGAGAGGGAGTGCAGATGATGGTTGGGAATCGAGTCTGGATGGACGCCAGGAATATTACAACACAACCACCCAGCAAGAAGCTTGACTGGAAACGCCTGGGACCATATGAGATTACGGAGGTTATTAGTCCGTGGGCTTATCGATTACAATTACCCAAGGACCTTCACATCCACCCAGTACAACCAATCTCCAACTTGACCAAAGTGTCAGAAGATCCTTCGCCAGGGAAAATCAAATCCGCACCACCTGCAGTTATCGTAGACGGAGAAGAAGAATACGAAGTGGAACGCATCAACGACTCAAGGATATTTCGACGACAGCTGCGGTACCTGGTCAAGTAGAAAGGCTTAGATGAACAAAGCTGGGAACAAGTGGTTAACGTGGACAGGCTCCAAGCAATCGACGTTTTCCATGCAAAACAACCTGGCAAGCCTGGATCAACAGCTTCGTAGGAACTTAGCATGTGGGAGGGGGAGCTACTGTCACGGTTGTGTCGAGTGAGGATCGAACAGGGAGTAAGGATCAATGAAGGATAAAGTGAATACGAAGGAGAACAGGTTTCGTTTGAAGGATAGCAGGTTTCGTTGGGAAGAATCAGGTTTCGTTGGAATGAATCAGGTTTCGTTGGAAGGAATCAGGTTTTGTTGGTTGCGTTGTAAATATGGCGTGATGGTTATGGCGTAAGCCGCGGGTTGAAGGGGTTGCGTACATAGTTGGGTGGAGTTAGGATGTATTTCGGAACGAGTGAGTAAAGATGACGACGGTCGCGTTAACTGTATATAAGGATGCTGGATTTGCGGAGGATAGGTTTGTTCTTCACTCGTTCTCTAGTCTACATAACAATCAATAGCTTCGGCACCAACCTTTGTTCACTTCTGTGATTCCGGATTTTGAGTCTCTAGTTTGTTACGCAGTACCCGCGATCACTGCATCCTTATGTTTGGTTTTTATAACCCCTAGAACTCCGAGCCTTGAACCTGTGACACCACCGGATTTTGGTAGGTTTCTTCTCTAAAACTATCGCTCCAATTAAGTATTTGAGTTCTGATTGGATCCCAACATGTTCTTTATATAGATTATGCAGTTTTTGACGCTCTTTCACCTCCCAGTCTGTGATTTGCGATATGATTAGTATTTGTTGAGTCGCTGCAAAAAACAGTTGATTTGGCCGCATTTTCGGCTTTATTTCACAGGGACTCAACAAATACTAATCATATCGCAAATTGGAGATCGGGAGGTTAAAGTGCATCAAAAACTGCATAATCTGAGTATATAACATGTCACGATCCAATCAGAACTCAAATACTTAATTGAAGCAGAAAAGCTGTGATTATTGGGGCCGATTAAAAATGAGGCTCTGCTGCAGCGCCAAAACCCGGCGGGTTACGGTTCGGTTCCTTGGCGGTTCCAGAACCGAACCGGTTCCACGGGTCCGGTTCCGAACCGGACCGCGGCCGGGTAACCCGGACCCGTTGCTAACACTAACTGTGTCTGAAATACCCTTGAGCCCTAGTACACATGTGTACATATGTATTGACACCATGAAACATTCTCATTGGTCAACTAGTGGTACATTCCTGCAAAGATCATTGACTTTCTGCCCCCATGATCCAGAAACAGCAAAATCTAAATATTCAAGTTCTATTAAGTCTTTGAGTTTCACCCTGATCACAAAGTAAATTATACATGAAATATGTATAAGTTGTCACTCTTTTGCCTCCTAGTTTCCAATTTACAGTATTTTCAATATTAAAAGAGTGGCTTTAGAAAAATAGTCAAACCCATGAAAATTTGATGTTTTCCACAACCATTCAGTGAATATTGAAGATATTATAAATTGGAGAGTGGGAGGTGAAAGAGAAACTCATTGTGAATCTTTTATATCTATATTGCTTTATTATCAACGATAAACTTATGGACTTGATTGAAAACTTGAAAATTAATCGTTGCAGGTTAGCAACAGTCTTGGGATACTTGGCAACAGGAAGCAACCAGACCGCCCAAGAACTTAATCTCACCGGTATCTCTCCAACCTCAATTGAGTTGCATTTATTACACGATTTTATAGAATGTATTCATACCACAAGAATGGGTGATTTTCACTCCATTATGAATAAATAAGTACTCAGTAGCCTTTTATTTTCTCATAGGTTGGTGTGGCGCGCATGTTGAGCCTCAAATACTCGAAGCCCGGATTTTCGACTCCTGCGCTTCACCATCAAATGACAATGACTATACAGCAAAGTTGAAGGACTACAAAATCATAACCAAGTGCCAAATGAAATGAAGTCCACAGGCAGAAGCAAACGCTCTATTGACCGAGTAAAAACGGATTTTTTTTTGCCTTGCCCAGACGGCGCAGAAACATGTGTCGGTTACTACTTACGAGTAGAAGGTTATATTTGAGGTGTTCGGTGATGATGGTACTGCCATAATTGATACTTCTCGAGTTCCACCGCCACCACCGCCACCATCGTTACTACTCTTTCTTTAGAAAAAGCCCAATTATATTTATTTAACTGCCCTCTTAATCACTCAATTTTTATTTTTTAACAGTTGAGGCAAACTTATTTTTGGTTGTGGTTCTGGGCCCAGGTGTTACCCAACTAGCCAGTTGGAATTCGCAAGCTACAACCATGTGAAGGTTTCCCTTTCCGCACTTTCCTCAACCCATCAATGCTACTGTACCGGGCTTTGAGGTTCCAACACTTTTTTGACGTGACACATTTTTTTCTATTCTAGAATGGACAAGAGTGGACCAAAAATGCAATAAAATCTTTTCAAGGTGACAGGTGACGTTGTAACCTCAAAGCCCGGTACAGTATACCGAGCTTGCTGCTTGCTGTCTCCGTTTACAAGGTTGCCGACTAGCTAGAGTCAGTTCGTTTTATGATTTTACATGGTGTGGAATCTCCTCCTTCAAAGCTTCCAATCCTTCCCGAGGATGATCGATACCATACTTTGCTCCTCCTACCATGCTATAGTAAGTAGTAAAGCTATTTCTGATTTATGGGGTGGAGACCTTAGTGCGTCGATCATATCCCAGCATACCAGTCGAGAAACTCTTGAACAGTATTCCATTGAGTCAGGGAGTGATCACGAGGGACCCCGATTATCGCATGCGCGCAGTGCGGAAAATCGACGGACGTTTTTGGTTCCGGGATCGTTTCCGTTCGGCAGACGAGGCTCCGTTAATTGCCGTCGAATTCGGGTTACATTGCTGAGTACCTGGTTGTAGAACACTGCACGAAATCGGGAATATTTTAGCTTCGATTCATACAACTTCCATTGGAGTAAGGATTAAACATTCCCGATTTCGCCTTCCATATGCCAATACTCTACCTATAGTTAGGGATCGATAGCATTAATCCGTGCCACATAGACGGCAAAGGCATATGCATAATGTACCTCAGATGGATGGTCCGCTGCCATGAAAAGATTCAAACTTTCTTGGGAACATCGTAAGCTTGACCATGGCAGTGGCGGTCATTTTAGCTTTGCATGGGAATCATCGACTGCCATCGACACCATATTCTTCCGACTATAGTATTAACCTTATATCGTCACTTAAAATCCATCTTGTCCCGATTTAGAATCTAGATATGTCTGCGCAAGACCATGGGAGTGGGTTGGAGCAGAGCGTCTGATGTTTAATCATGGGGGCGGGTTTAAAATGTACGGTCATTGGCGGAACATGGTGAAGACTATCTGGCTCATTCAAGACTAGTTGAAGGCAGAGAAGAAGGTAAGGCAGACAGAGGTCCATTTCTAGTCTGGCACGATAAGCTTGGAATCGAGGTAGATCAATTGTACCAATATGGTGAAAAGCAAGATTTCTTAACTTGAGAATTATGAAAAACAGTAGTGCGAGTGCCAATATTAATCTACATGTTTTGAAATTCAAAAATTCAACCAATAGTATACTGTGCTTCGCTTAAAAACAGCATAAGTTTTATGTATCTCCTCGTCTTTATGAATAGAGGGGCACTTCAAAAAGTGCACGCTGTTGTTTCTCGAAACCTCAACATAAAGCTTGAATCCATGAATTCAAAATGTATACGTACCTATATCTCGCGAATTGTGAAGAATCACATGAGGCATTCGAACCCTAGGTTCGAAGTTGAAGTTGTGTAGACTGCGGTATGTTGCAGCCACAATAACTTATTGACCACGGCCGTGGATCCCGCTTGCACGTGCACCGTATGAACCAAACAGTCGACAGGCCAGAGCATCCTACCGGCAATACGTCCAATCCTTTAAAGTTACGACTTTCAGGTAGTAACAGGCATTTTCGCTTGTATTTGGTCAGTAGCGTGGTGACGTATCAGTACAAGCGGAATGTATAGCAACGCACATTGTGCTTCAGAAGTGTCTCCCTGCAGTCAGAGTCACCCAAAGATACGTGGGCGGGGGCGCCTGCATTGTTGCCTCCGTATCGAGTGTTCTATATTGGCACGCGCAGCGTAACCCTTCCACTAGTAATATGTACCGAATAGGATCTCAGCCACAAAGATAAAGCTTCAGATTTTAGTCCTGCTGATATCATTGGCCCGCTGAACCTCAGTTCATACTAATCTATACTCTATCTACCGACTGTAGGTGATTATGGGTCTGGCGAACGGCATTCTTTGATTTTGATCAAAAGAATCTTATATAGATTCCCCACGCACATACCTTCTGGTTTAAAGACGGCTGCACCGCCTTCAACATGGTTGCAGCTGGGCAAACTGTGATTTCCCGCACCTGCTCACACTTGGAACATAAAACACCCTGCTCCAGCCACCCCTATGATCCGTTGAACAGCTTGCGCAGACATCTGGATTTTAAAGCGGGACGAGATGAATTTCAAGTGACGATTTACTAAGCATACCAGCGACCCGCTACCTCCAATTGAAGCCTCGCTTCAACTCGCCCAGCTACAACATATTGGTGTGGTATGTTAGGTTTGAGCTTCTCACTATGGCATCAGAGAATCACAAAATATCACTCTTTTGCAACATGATCGCATCAAAAAAAGCTTAAAGATAGAGAAATCTAGAAATGAAGTGAACCTCATGGAGCTATTGATAACGAGTGTCCAAACATGGTCGATGCTCATCAGATGAACTAGTTCGATTGTCTGAACTGACATACCAACCAGAAAGGACCACGGTCGCTGGCTGCAGCCTGTGCTGACCGCTTCTCTAGCGCCAAAAAGTTGGCATTTTTCTCTTCGTCCATCATCAAATTAAATCAATTGTTGTACGCCACCAGTAACTAGCTTAGCCAAGTATTTCCACCTATATTCTTGACCGATACATATCCTCCGAGAGGGTGGCTGAAGCTTTGTGATGGGGGCTTGTAGCGCAGCAGTTTTCCATTGCCTTAGTATCGTATTATCGATATATATGGTCCAACTTGTTACTTTTATTCTCTAGGTTTCCATCTACCTTTGGTTGTAATCTGTATTGAAATTGTCAAGACCAGGCAGCATAGTTGCCGACATCGAGTATGCAAGCTGCACGTACTGCAAAAGTACCAGGTTAAATGCTGTTAATATAATTGTACATACTTAAGTATGTAACTGAGTGAGTTCTAGCTATTGAGTTCGTAGAGTGCAGTGGGCATTTTTGGCCGCGGTTTGCGCGTGCATCTACTCTACGTTATGGTACTTGGACAAGAAAAAAAGACATCTGTTACCCCGCACCACCTGCATCCCTTGTTACTACTTTAGGTGCATGGTGCAAGGCAGCGCTGCCACAAAAGTAACGCCAATCACTGGTAATCACTCTCGACTGGATCCTGATGGGCAATTGTCATTTGTATGTTCTACCGCAGCGAGGATTGGCTACATAGATGGAAAGCGGATTTAACCCTAATCAGCGTGATCGGAGTGTGAGCTATTCGCATTAGCAGATAGATTGACTTGATGAGTATCATCAGGCTGAGAGTTTCAGCTGCTGCACCACGGGTGCATCTGTGAGTAGTCTATCACATCGGTATCCACTGTATTACAGCGCCTTGTTTCTTCGAAGTATACTAGTATTAGTACATCTAGAGGCGTGGTCGGTTGCTATTCGGTTGCAATTTTTGATTATACGATATAATCTCAATCGACGATATGCGCTGCGCACTATGCTGGAGTCTGCGCTTGTCATTCTTATTTAGTATAGCTGAATCTGCAATACATGTGCGGCCTCCCTCGTTGCCTTAACGAATATGAAATCAATCGAAAGAAATATGGTATGTAGATTCGAGGTCAGCCAATATTCAACATGCCACGTTGGATATGAGGCTCGTGTTGATACGGCACAAGCTTTGCCAGAAGGTTTACTGCAAAGACTATTAATTACATGTAAAACTGCACATAAATCTGAAGAAGCAGCTATTGAGACCCTAGCATTCCACGCCGCGATCCGAAAGAAAGCTGCCCATAACGTGCACATAACATCTCCAAACATAGCGATGCAGACCGCTCATGGTTCTACTCCTGCTTGGAAACGTCGCTAATCACCTGCTAATTATTGGAAAAGTAATACCAGGATGGAATCCTGAGACCAATATAAGCCTGCAGAAACGTCAGGTCCTCTCGGATTTGATGAAATATAAGCATTGCACACGCACGAGCACCGCAGACCAAGTCTACTCCGATATCGATACCAACAACAGCCTCAACCCGTACTTCAGATATCTCGAACAAGTGCGCTCGAGGACGCGGAAGCGATATTGGGACAGACTGGGAGATATGGATGATTTTGTCGACCTATTCATAAAGACATCTCGACATTTTGCTAGGGCTTCAGGAGGTCATGACCAAATTCGTCCATTCTCAGACGGAATATTGCCAGAGATCAACCAGCGTGTGGACCCACACCATCAGTTCAATTCGGAGGAGTGTTTCCGTATGATACTTCTTCACATCGGCAGCTGGTTGCTTATGGAGGATTTGTTTGGGATAGATACGTACTATTGTCCTTTGATTACTAGTTACTGCGAGAAGTTCCCAGGTGAAAACGAACAGGTATTGGTTGGAAATATCAGCCTCAGAAAGTTGCTTTCATTACCAGAAGATCTCCTGCCGGCTCCAGGGTCGCCGGAACCGGCGGACACAGAAATTTCACGACAAGACCTTAATGCCTACACACTTACCCAAGCCGGTCAAATTTGTCTCCAATGGACAACAAATATCACCCAGCACCTTACACTAAAACATTCGGGTGAAGCAACGAGCCTGATGGTATTTGCGATGCCTTGCGTACTCAGTCATCCGCGCTCGCAGATTCCTCTAAGGTAAGTAGGATTGGAAATTCCCACAGCTAGTCAGTACATACTTACCTTGCATAGTACCGTCGGAATCCCGGGCGAGTTACAAGAGGAAATCATTTTAAGTTATGCTTTATTATTCGGAAGGTATTCAGAGAGGCAAGTTAGTTGCCGGTTTTTCGGCCCAAAAATATGCCGATGCTATGGTTGTAAATTGGTTCGTGTGTTTGAGAAGGTGCCTCCACTCAAGGACGTTGAGTTAGATCCACTACTCCAAGTACACAGTCGAGAAGTTCCCGGATCCAAAATATGGGAGCAAAGGAAATTTAAACATTTCTGGTCTCGCATACAACGAGTGAATGAATTCTCAAGACGACAAAAGCCGACGACCTTGGCCCAGTTGTTCATCGATAAACGAGAGACCCTTCAATATTACACTTTTTGGTAACATAACTATTGGGTATCCTTTCGCAAGAAAATTTACTGACAAGCTTGCAGTTTTGCTGCTTTCCTTCTTTTCCTCACGGTTGTACAGGTATTTCTGGGAGGTTTTCAGGCTACATTTTCTTTTCTGCAATGGAAAAGTCAGCTCAGGATGGGAGGGAAGGGGCGGTAGTAGGACGTCAACGTGTCATATTTCGGAAGCTATAGTAATGCAATAACAGTGGCCTCTACTTATCCTATTACCCTTTGAGTTCGTAGGCATGATCAAGTTGCTTAAGGAAATCACAGGCGACACAATGGATGTCCTGATTTGATGTTCTCATCACTAGATTGTGGGCTCATTTTGCAGTTGGATCTTTAAGCTTTTCACTCGTTGAAATCAACTTCAATATATATAGGGCGGCATCGATATAGCGGCGGTGCTAGGCTGTCACCCAAGCAATTTCGCCGGGTAGATGCAAGGTGGAATTTCTGGGTGTTTTGTTGCGGTTGCTAACTCTGCGAATTCGAACTGGTCATGTTACCTAGTTGCAAGCCTGATCTATAATTTACGCTAACTGATTAGAAAATGTAGATACCGCCGAGGCAGAGCAAACGATCTTAGAGTTCTCGCACAATTTATCTAGAATGACTGTCGACCTACTTATGCACGCATGTCAGATACTTCGCCTAGTATCGCAACTGCTGCCTTGCAGAGATAGACGCAGCAACTAATAAAGGAAGATAACTAAAAAGTCTATTTTTGTGGAGGGCTCCAATAAATTTGCAACGAAAGTTAGGGTTTAAGTGCAAAAGTAAGTGCTTGAGATACCCACTGCAATTTGAAAAACCTCAGGTACTGAGATATTAGGAAGGTGTGTTGAAGCTAAGGTTTGAATCTATAAAGATTTTGTGATATGATTGCGTATGCTGCAACAAAATGTGTTCGTGGTTAGAGTTTCCGCAAGCAGTCATTATAGCTATTGGGTACAGCGATATTGCATCCACAGCCCACTTGTGCAGCCAAGTCCGACAAGGAAAACCTTTATCTTTGGGGGTGACAGGAACGTCTTTGATGAAAAAAGAACGTGTCATTTACGTCTTATCGAAGTTTCGATGTTGTTACTACTGTCTCCAGTACAGAGAATAAGTAGTTGGGAAATGAAATAGTGGTGACTACTTGTTGCGTACTTTGCCAATATGCCTGGGCAGTTATTTGGGGAGCTGCAGTGTATCACTTTAGCCTTTCGAAAGGTTCGTGTCCTGCAAGTGAGATTGATAAACCCACTGTCGCTTAAATTATTTTTCGCCGCTCCTGGAACTAACCGTATCAGATTGTCGATCTTGTGCGGAGGTTTTGTTGGGCGGGGTACGAGGTGTTCGTATGCGACTGCGCCTGGCATCGATGAATCGTGGTTCCTTTCACTTCGCTATTCCACAGCCATATCGTCTGCCTCTCTTTAAAGAACGCTCCTCTCACGCAATGTGTGATTCAAACGAGACGATGTCCTCCAGTACTCTTAGAGATTCCTCTTCTTCATCTACACGCCAGGTCTCAATTGACGCATCTATATCAGTTGACAAAGAAAACTCAAGTCACAAGCAACTCATCCTGGCGTTTGGTACGTACTTTGGTACAATGGTATCATATATTATTGAGAAGATAAACTAACCAATGTCACAGACGGCGGTGGAATCCGAGGATACTCGAATCTTCTTATATTAAAGGCCTTGATGGAAAGAATCGCAGTTATAGAAGATAGAGAGCATTACTCGATAGCAGGGGAATTACCACTACCATGCCATTATTTCGATTACATCTTCGGTACCAGCACGGGAGGGTAAGCTTATGGAATGAGGTGCAAAAGGTGTGCGGCTGATCTGCTGACCACCGTTTCTAGCTTGAATGCTATTATGTTAGGTCGATTAAGGATGAGTATTGACGACTGCATGCGGGAATTTCGGCTGCTTGCTTCGGAGATCTTCGAAAGGCCGAGAAAAATACATTTTCGCAGATGTCTGTGGTGGTCTAGGGACGTATATAACCAACGGAAATACGAGCGGTTGCTCCAAAATATCGTCAAGAGAAACTTGAATAGATCGCTACTTTACGATGAGCTCAACGATTATTACCCACAGTTGGAGTCTGAGCAATGCAAAACGTATGGTGTATATTTAAAGGACATGAGGTAAAGTCTAAGCTAACCAGTTAATTTTAGTGTTGTGGTAGCTCTGAGAGAATCCAGCACCAGTAGCCAACCGTATCTTTTTAGGACGTATAACCACATTCGTCTTCCTACAGCGGATCTGGACGTGTTGGGGCCTTTCTTAAGAAATCCTGGGCGAGCTTATAATACCCATATTTGGAAGGTGGCGAGAGCAACATCTGCTGCGCCAAGATATTTCTCAGCAACGAAGCTCAACGGTCAGTTCTGTATAGTTTCAAGTCGTAGAACAAACAATTTGACTTGCTTTTAGGGTCTACCTTTGTTGACGGAGAACTGGGTTTCAATGAAGTGAGTAGGCTTGCATGTCATGAGGTCCAACAGATGCGCCACTTCGAACACAATCCCGAGGATGGGAGTCCCATTCGACTACTACTAAATATCGGCACTGGAAGCAGCGATCCAGACTTGGCAAGCAACGGTTTACATTCACTATCAAAAAAACGCCGGTTTGAATATTGCCTCCTTGGAGTCCGTCGCACCAAGGCTGCTGATTGGAAATGTAAAGAAACGGTAGAGAAGATTGAAAAGCACACTGTAGCTTATCTGGAGGAGAATGGAGATCGGCTTGACAGAATAGCCAACTTGTTAGTCGAACTTCGCCGCGAGAGAATGAAAAAGTGGCCTCAAGATAAGACACAGGTTTGCAAAGTTATTCAAACGGGTTCGTCGAGTTCCCCTAACATATGTACACAGATATTTTTTCAACCCACTCACCCAAATTTCTCTATTTCTGACCACGGGATACTGACTGTAAGTTAAACATATTATCCTGATTTCGTATTTATAGCTGATATTACTAGGTGAATTCCTTCTTCGATCATGACATGTATACTTTCCAAAATCTCACTGCCGGCGAAGAAAACTGGAAGGAAATCCGCGAGGTCCTTCCAGTCGAACTACATCGTGGTCTTGTTTTTGAGAATGGCTGCTGGACGTTTTACGACGATCCTAGGGGCATCAAGAACGGAGTTCCTCTGAGGATTGCGAAGGCACTTGTGATTGTACCCATTTATACCCCGCCATTTGGGCGACCCGAAAACGAGTCTCCGCCGGATCCATATCCTGGTCGCATTGATCCATTTGCAAAGGCTACAGACGATGTAATATGTAGTTTGCTCGAAACATTCGATTTCGCTCTGGGATTTTATATCCTCTATAATGGTCATTTGCAAATTTGGGCAAGTGGGGGAGATAGTTTCGACCGCCAATTAGCTGCGTCTCGATATCCTCGGAGATTCGGTGGACTTAAAGTCTCATACTTTACGGGCGGACCTCGCGCAACATCAAGCATAGCAGGGACTTCTCATCAGGGACTCGTACATACGAGTACGAATGATTCCCAACCCATAGCCGTTCGACCACCTTTTGAATGCGGCAGCGAGATAGCCATTAGAACACAGTCACAACGCAGTCGCATAGGTGTCGCCCTGGAGATGCAGGATATAAGCGGCAATGGCACTTTAACGACATACGTCACGATGGCAACCCATCCCGCAATCGCTCAGTCCAAACAAAAACGGTCGTTATGGAAGTCTCTCACCAATCGCTTTTCTTGGCGAGACAAAATTCGTCCTCAGGATAGTTCTGGTTCATGGTGGGAAGGGATGGAAGTCTATGAGACGAGAACCAATGCCAGGGTATATTGTGTCTTCCACCTCGAGTATTGAATTTTCTAACACGGCCAGTTGGGCAATCTATCCCACTCTTTTGACCCGGATCCGTCCGCTAGGTTTCCTATTGGCTTCCCGCAGGACATCTCCTTAGTCAAACCGGATGACTCGGTAAGGATCGAAGACATCCATTGCCCAGCAACGGAATGGTACACAGAAAACGGACAAAATACGCGGGATACAGTCTACATTTTGGGGCCAGGGCCGAGGGTCGAGGGTCACGCACTGCCTCAGGTCTGGGGAGAACGGATTGGTGAGGGTATCATGCGTATTCAGAAAAAATGGCCTAGGGGGGATCGTTGGAATGCTAGTAAACGTCGTGTCGAAGACCTCGTTGATCGCTGCTATTTATGGAGGCCACTCAATGAGTTCAACGAGAGCGATGCCTGGAGCGGGGCTCCAGTTATTCTCAGGCGGGATGACGGTACTCAGATGCTACTTGGTTTCCAATCTTTCATTCAACCGACCAATCTTGATTTACGAAGCCAACCTGACGAAACTCAACTAAGAAACCAATGTGGACAAGGATATATCTCATTTGCAGCTTGCATGAAGCCCGGTAATGAACTGTTGAATTCGAAGATATTGTAGTGCTGTAGCATGGGATCTGGATTGCAGTTATCGCCTCTGTATTTGGTCAAACGATCGTGGAACAGCAGGAGAGGGGAAAGGAGAGGAGAGGGGCCCGGGAAGAGGGAGCTCCAGTTCATGTATATAGTAGTTCGAAGTTCCCGTAAATATGTACATTCTTAAAGCTACATATAGAGATGAATAGTCAATCACTGGAAGTTGGTTGCAACGCTCGCATGGTCTCTCACTCGCGCCATGCGTCTACGCATATGTTACATATGCACAAGGGTGTGATACAGCTGGCTGTAACTGGGGCTAATGCCTCCTGTATATATCTCGAATGTCTCTCCTTCTCTCTCTCTTCTCTCTGTATCTCAGTCTATACACACGGTTCTCCCCATACAGTAACAGGTTATGAGCCCGGTGGTCACCTTTCTCTCGTTATAAAGACTTCCGATTCTATTGTTACATATACGCAAAATCTCACGATGTCGAACCCCAACTCTTCGTCCTCCTCTTCCACCTACAATCAGCTCGTTCCGAAACTCAATGGCACTAACTACGCAACATAGAAAACGAAGATGAAGATGTTGCTTATTAGAGAACGTCTATGGTCAATTGTTTGTCAACGCCAATTACGTCCGAGTCCGACATCTGCAGCCAGTAGTTCCAGCAGCCGTACTCGTAGCAATACTACTGGCCTAACTAATGACAATGATATCGCTGCACTCGAATGGGACGAAAACGCCGAACGAGCGACTGCTACGATTTTCCTCTACCTTGACGAACGTGCCGAACGTGCTGTCATCGATATTCGCAATCCAGTCGAGCTCTGGGGGAAGCTAAAGACTATCTATGGAAGGAAAGGATTCTCTGCCCGATTCTATCTTTGGCAAAAGCTCTTTACCCTTCAGCTTGCTGACTATCGAAAACGTGATGAAGGAAATGCAATAGAACTCTACCTTGATGCATTCCGCCTCCACATACAAGAACTTCGCAGCTCTGGTGCAACAGTCAGCGATGAAATCGAAGCATCAGTACTCCTCAACGGTCTAGATAGTGGCTATGAAAGCTTTATCGTCACCACCACCCAATCATTCCGCCAGAATGTCGACTCAGACTCCGAAATTGATGTGGAACAACTTGTTAGTCAACTCTGAGATGAAGACCGCCGACGAGCATCTGGACGAACACCTACCGAAATCAGCGATTCCAATGTTAAATCAGCTCTCTACTCCAACCACGATCAAAAAAGACCTTGGCAATCTGCCAGCGATCAACCTCGCCTTACATGCAACTACTGCAACCGAGATGGTCATCGACAGAAAGATTGCTGGGACCACACCCTCATAAGAAGCAGAATCGACAATATAGTGCAAGAGTAGCCCAAGAATCAGTAGCAATTGCAAATGCCACAGAACTCGCAGCAGCCGGAATTGAAGAAGGTTCGGGAGGTCTTTTCTAAAAGTGTGTTGCCGTCCCGCCTGTGGTATCACGGGGATGAGTCTATCTGTCTGTCTGTCTGTCTGTCTGTCTGTCTGTTTGTTGAGCCTGCCTGTGGTATCACGGGGCTAGCTCGTCTGTGGTATTATGGGGCTGATCTGTCTACGGTATCGCGGGATCTGTTTGTCTGTTTGTCTGTTGTCCGTCATTAAGTTTCCTAGTTGGAGCAGTTGTTTAGTCCGTTTTGTTCATGATATCTTAGTCCGGGGGAAGTGTTGTGCAGTTTTATCTTTGTTTCTTTTGTGTTTCCGGGGATGGTTTAGGTTCTGGGGAGTTTCCTGCACCACGGCTATCGGCCGGCCATATGGGTCCTTCGTCCGTGGCTTTCTTAGTTCTGGTCTTGCTGCTTGACTTCGTCAGTATTGGTTTTATGGAGCGCAGCAAGAGGGGGAAGTGTTACATATGCACAAGGGTGTGATACAGCTGGCTGTAACTGGGGCTGATGCCTCCTGTATATATCTTGAGTGTCTCCCCTTCTCTCTCTCTCCTCTCTGTATCTCAGTCTATACACACGGTTCTCCCCATACAGTAACAGCATATTCTCGGTTTTCCTGGCAGCGCCCACATAACACTTCAAACTTAAGGTTTTTGTAGTGATCGTACTCTTCAGACGTTTTTTATGCATCATATCACACCATACTGACAAAATGTCATGGTGTCGTCGTCAAGGTCATATGAACCATGAATCCCGGCTTACGAGGATGCTGTCAGTATGGGATAGACAGGACGGCACTATAGAATAAGAACCATTTAATGGTGCTGTATCTCAGTGTGACTGGCATTACGGCCGCCTAGGCCTAGCTAGTAATTTGTCTGAAGTAGCGGAATAAAATCACGATGTCAATAGAGCCCAGTGGAGCTCGAAGACTCCAAGAGAATGAACTATAGATCTAGAACGTTCGAACATTAACTCACCTCGAGCTTGCCAGGGACCACATTTTTAGCTGGGTACCCCATAAATTTCACGGTAAGTCTGAATTACAAATAAAATACCATCAAACATATATACCTGCAACCTCCTTTTCCACGGCAGCGGAGACATTCGCCAATTCGCTCTCTGTGTCCAAAACCCGAGAAGCAATACGGACGGCTTGGAAACGCTGCGCAATGAGCGCGTGCATGTCGACGTCGGAGATGTATCTAATTCCGGCCGGCCCGAGTAAGAGCGCGCGCCTACATATACGTAACGGCCACCTTGCATCTGCAGTCCCTAGTGTATACTGTATCTGGGTGTGTTAATGCTGTTAGTACCTACCATCAATCCCCTGAGATGGTGTCTCCCAGCATTGACGAGGAGGAGGAGTCTGACTTCGAGTGATGGAAAGTGATGCGGTATAAATTTTGATCGATAGATTAGCGGGTTGATTTACACTGCTAGTACCCCATCGAGTGTGGTTCGGATGGTAATTTCTAGGAGGAGCGTTAGATAACACAGATCGTGCTCTTATCTTGTTTTATCTCAACCTAATGTCTTTAATTGTGCTACTTCCGGAACTGTCCTTGCACTCTCGAACACGGAGTCTCTCCTCTTCCACATATGATCATCCTCACGCTTCACCTCTCCGTCAATTCTGGAAATCTCATGGCCGGCACACTTGACCGGCGTTCAAAATGGGGGCTAGCGTAACCTATTGTCATTATAACCCCGGTTATGAGTACTGTTCTGTACATAACCGTACCCCATTTTTGGGCAAGTGACCCGTCTGAAACTGTCGTAGCCAAGTATGGGCACTGTTGATTCAAGTCTTAGCTTATGGGGGTGGGGATGATGTTTATGGTGGGTACACCGGCGCTAGGTATAAAAACAAAACCGGAATTCTTTTTATTTGAGTGATTATGGCTATGGTAAAGGTAATGATAAAGACGGTTTCTCCGTACGTACTAACATCCCAAACCGTAAAGCTATTACATTAACTGTGTATCGTCTGGGCGTGTATGAGCTAGGGCACTGTCACATTTCCCTTTTTGCCGGCCAGTCCATAACATAGCCATTGAGGGATTTCGGCCAACTGGGGATCCAGATATGTATCATGGAAACAGTGCATTACCCACCAAGACAGTTGAGACAAACAAACGATTCGAGTTTCGACAGCTCGGATCGGCTTGAATCATGCCCAGGAGAACACGGGAGTCATTTCAATCCCTTGGTATATAATAACCAACAACATGATATTCTCATTATATATCCCGTCCAAAACTAACGTTAACAAACATAGCTACAAGCTAACTACCAATCCTCAATTTGAATCATCTTGCAATCTTCCATCTAGATTGCAGCACTAGAACCTCGCTGCACGCACTTGTGCTACCCCCCTCCCCGTTAAGGTTGTACCTGCATATCAACCTGCATCCTGCACATTGGAGAATACGACCCGTGTGGGGGTTGAAATACTCCCAGCTTTAACCATCAACCGTACATAAAATCGGATCATTATCAGACACGTGTTGCCATTCCCCAGAGTTTGGTTGACTGAGAACGAGAATACTAGTACATTAGATCAGGAGTTGGTTTGTTCCCTTGTCTTGAAACCGGCCCAAGGATGTCAGAAGCTAAAGCTTGTTTGGGTTGGGCGGTGTTGTGAGTTCGCTTGATCTGGGTTCTGGATGTGGATTTTTAGTACGCATGCATGCGCAACGACTCACGAATTTAGTTGGAGAAATATGGCAGTACAAGATATAACCTCAGTGTATCACGGATTGGATCAGATCCAACAAGTCCCCACCCACAATCTAGAAGTTGCCGCAACAAACCGTCCAGGTTATATTCTCAAACTGCCTGCCCAATCTACCTCCACACCCACCACCGGCAGGATTACACCAGTAACCCCGTCCACCACAAACTGCCAGCCGGATGTGGGTTCTAGTTCTCTTCTAGTTCTAGACCCAAACGGTAGTGCTGATGATCGATATCGTGAAGAATCGGCTAATTACGAAGTTGTGCCGCGCTTCCACGTGCTTAAGCGGTCTCCCGTACATGTGAAGAAAGGGGGAGGGCGTGATTGAGCTCGGGACGCTTGCTGAGCTAGAAGGGAAAAGATTGATGTGAAGATATTGACTTTAATTTGATCTGACGAAAATAACTAATACTAGTGCTACGGGTATAGAGATATGTATTGATACATATAGTTGGTTGTACATGATGAACATAAAAGAAAGGAAAAGGACTCAAGGAAATCAGGATCCAGTCCTCAACCCACAATCAGGCATCCTCGCGCCAATAGGCGGTCTTGATATAAACATGTAGAAGAAGGAAACGGCGCCATTTATCAAACACTCCTACTATCAAAGGAAAACCACCGCGACGTCAAAGTCCTGTCTTTAAAACTCACCATTCCATTAGCTCTGCACCCCAATATCCAAAAACTTCGTCGGCATCCACCCCTGCGTCCCATCTCCCAACCTCACAAAGCTCCAATCCTCATTCTTAAACTCTACTAACACCACATCACCACGATTAACCTCCACCTCCCTGCTCACCCTCTTCGCAAAGTCCTGTTTTGTGCGTAAAGCCTTCCCGGGTGTTGATAGCGGGGGTATCACTTCGATCTCGTCTTGCTCCGCCTCTTCGTAAATATCCCAATCGCTCGGTTCGCGGGTGCATCCGCATTCGTCGACGGTGGAGGCGTTGGAGATCTCGGAGTATCCAGAGACGGTGGAGAGGTTGGAGATGTTTGAGGAACTTCTGGCGTGGTGTGGGGTTGTTGGGGATGAAATAGGTGGAGGTGAGGGTGAGGGTGGATTTGAACGTTGAGAACGTTGCTGGTGTTTCCGTTCCATTGCGGATTGCAGCTCGAGGAGTTTTGAGGAGTCGATGCTGGTGTACAGGTTTACCAATTTGTCGATTAATACCGCGGCGTCTGCTTCCCCGTAGTTGAATGAGTACCTGATCATTCCCTTTCCGATACTCTTACTTCCGTCTTTCGCGCGGACGAGGGTGCTGTTACATGGGACGCCGAAACCGCGGGCTGTGATGCTGGTAATGAGGGATATTGGGTTATCGATATGTTGTCTTAGCACCGCCTCCCCATCCCTCGACTGGGAGATAAGCACAATCCCACTTCTTCCCGTGCGCAGACTCGGAACGGCATACACAACACTCTCCTTAAACTTATCTCTGATATCCGCCTGGAAAGTGTGCCCATCTTCAGCATTAGTAACTGTATATCCCCTCTCTGACACAACCCCTTTCAATTGCATAGAGTAAATATCCCTATCCCTAATAGTACTCTTAATCCCAATTGGGTTCTGCACCGCCAGCCGTGTCGTTTTCCGAATGAGACTTGCAGCCTTTTCAGCCTCTGCTGCTGCCGCAACCCCAGCTCCCCGAGACCATGCCATCCCCGCACTCTTCTCTTCGTGGAATATTAACCGTACCATCGTACGCACCGGCTTCTTGGTTGACCCCGCGATATCACACGTCCGAACCCGTGCTGCAGGGATGTACACGATGCTCTCTTTCTTGGTGCGGTTGACGACACAAGGCTTTTCCTGCCCGCTTGAGTGCTCAATGTCGATGTACGTTCTCTCTGGGCGATCCCCAAATCGCAATGTCATCCTCGCAAACCGGACGTAAGGGTCATGCGAAAAGTGTATATCCTCCGGTCCATCAGAAAGTAGGATATGTGATTTCAAAGCACTCTTATATACCGCAAACCCAAGACGGTCTACCTTCATATCCACTCGTTTCCATTGGGAGCCTAGGAAGATTTCAAAGTCGACGGAAACCTTGCGGAGGAAAGGTGTGGTTTTTGCGCAGTGTGTTATGCAGAAGATACGGTTTGTGGAGTGTGGAGAGGGAACGCCGTAGTCGACCCCCAGGCCGAAGGGAGAGATGTTGGGTAGGGCGACGTGGCGTTTGGCGGAGATGGAGTCGAGGAGGGTTACGAGGGGTTTGAACTGGGAGTCGCGGACTATGGTGGTTAGTTAGCGGGGGATAGAGGAGTGGGGTGGTGGATGGTTACGGTGATCGCTAAATTGAATTCGCACGTAGTGTGCTTTCTCTTCTGAGGGGTTGCAGGAAACGCCATATACCTTCCAGGAGAAGGGACGTTTGATGTCGCGGACACACCGAGTCTCGGGGGTGGCGGAGAAGTGAGCGTGTTTTCCTCCAGAAGAGAAGATGGCGGCACCGGGCGAGCATAGTGCGAGGAGGTTTATTTGTACGCCTTTGGCTTTTCCGCGGGCCTCGATAGGGGGTTTGGTGGGTTTAATAGGTGGTAGTCGCCATGCTATGTAGTCGCATTCTCTGTGGCATTGTTAGATGTGCAAATGGTAGAAAATGAGAGGCTACGAACAGATCCTGGACGATCCCCTGGCGTTTGGCAATCCCTTGGAGGATTTGGTTTCGTCTGATATTGCGAAATTTAGCATTCGGTTAACTGCGGAGGCGAAGGGGGACACACAAGTGAGCACTCTCCAGTCGTGGCTCCGAGAGCGAAGTACACGAAGACGATGGTGAGTGTGAAGGGGATGCAATATAGGGCGACATTGTATTGTATTCGACTGTTAATTGTACATGTAGTAAAGACCGCACAGCAGTAAAAGACAGATAGGTAGACCTAGAGATATAACGAATGGTAGGTAGATTGAGGGGGTGCAAATAATAAAAGTGAGCGTGTCCAGCAGGCAAAAGGAGAGCAGCAACTGACCGTATGGAGCGCGGTAGTGTTGATATATCGGCTTCAGCGCTAGAAACTCGAGTTGGCTGTGGGTTGGTTGTGGTTGGTTCATGCAGAGAAAGGCGGCGGTTCATGATCCCAGCTGCCGATCATACCGACAGAACGTGGAACACGGAACGCTGGTGGTGACAGAGTTTCGCTGCACGAATGCGAGATCGAAACCTGGTATGACGGAACGAGAATCTTGACAGCAGCAGCACCACACTCTCGAGATCTCGTTCCTCCCTCTCTCTATTTCCGCAACCGCCTGGAATATGCACATATGACGCCGTGTTCACAGATCATCATTTTCATTCGTCATCGTCGGTGCTGACTTTTTGCTTGTACACACGCCTACAGCCCTTCGCGTGGAAAAACCTTATCGTTGTCTCTTGACGTGGGAGATCGTTTCACTTTACCGATCGCTGTGTGGACTTTGCTTTTTTCACTTTTGCTATGCTGTTTTCAATTGTGCATGGTGGAAACGAAAGCAAGTACTCAGTACAAGTGTCTACTCACGGATCAACGGGTATGTCATTGTACCCTCTACATCACATCCCGATATCACCACCAATGCAGTAGGAAGGGGGAACGATGGCGCATACTATGAAGTAAACAACATGCTTGACAAGCATTGGGTGTATGCAACAGAAAATGCAGTCTGCAGCGTTGTTTGGACCATACAAAACTTGGCCAGCCGAAGCGCGGAGACACAATTGCTAACGCTCGTGGCAAGACTCCATGACAAAGCGAGGGGGTTAGAAATTCGGTGCCACTGTTCAGATTCTGTTGCCATTGCTTCGCCGACTACCGCTGTAGCTATTTTCGGAGGGTTCAATCCGGTGGCTAGTTCAATGAGCTGCAATTGTTTCGGCTTTCCAAGCCAGAAACGTGGTAAGTAATGGGGGGCTTCAGTACTCGAGAAGGAATCTTCGTCTTCCTATTCCGCGGAACAAGCTTTCGGCAGCCACCTCAGGTAGTGGCTGAAACACAGCTGCGTATCCTACGTTTACTAGCGGCAGAACAACAGCAGAAAAATATTCTCAGATTTCTAAGAATCTTCTCCTATAACAATGCAGCCGCGCGCCGAGGAGTCCAGCAAAGCACAAAACAAAACCAAGGGCACACCCTGATTCACACTTGCAGTCGACCGTTTCCCAACGTTCCTTGTCACAGTAGCAAAAAAACATCAGAAGAAATAACAAACATTCCACCAAATCAAGTTAAGCTTCTAGTAAATCCAAAGATTGCCAAACCGAGCTTAGCGAAAACGAGGCTGAAGTCTAAAACAACTTTTCCAGCCAAGCCTGTCACCTCAACAGGGGTTGTTGCTTTTTTCGCTTCTAGTTTCTCGCGTTTGTATCAATAACAAAGGAAATTGAGTTCATAGTTTTTGACATTCTCATAGACGGCAGTTTCGCTGATGATACTGATGTTGTTGTGATCACCAATGCATCAGTAAGCGAACTGCGCCTTCGTTATGTCCCTATTTCGTTCAGTGCTGCATGCATGTATACAGCGGTATCACCGCCGTGGTGCACATCCTATCGGCGACGAACCACAATCATTTAATGCGGTGATGAAACAACATTCGTTCGTTGCCCGAGCTTCGAGAATATCTGTAGTCTCCCCTGGATTTTTCGGGAAGGTAACTCCGCAAAACCTCAACCCACGCCCAGACTGTTGTTCGGTTTCATCGATGAGGCGACAGAAGGGTTTTTGCGTATGCAAAGAGCTGGTGGTAGCGAAACAGATTCTGATGCAGGCCATCCTTGTACATATATGCATGCGCATGCACGTATCGCAGTAAGGGTTGCGGGTAAATGACGGAATGTGGCGATGAGGATGGGAATTGGGGGAGGATCGAATTGGGCCTTGGGTACGGCAAAACATGAAGGGCGGGAAGTTTGAGTGGCGAAGTCAAGGTGAAGATGTAGTTGAATGATTGCTCTCTATCTTCGGGTTAGGGCCGTAGGGAGAAAGCTCGAGGTTTGGTGGCGCTGCAAACTTTGCTCACCCCCTATGCAATCAAGCGCCCTTCGCGCTTAAACTTTTAGTGTACTCGTACCTTGCAGACGACTCACAACCCAACTATGGAATGACATCTGCAGCTACGTCCTCGGGCATATTCCTCAAATTCGCTTCCTCTCGATATGGTTATGCTCGCTCAATGTCGCGCATATACCATATCCAATGGCTCTCCGGCTAATCCACACGGGTAAATGTCACATACATATGCGTCTTCCTGGGACACCCAATACTCTCCTAACTCCCCGAACCAAAAGAGAAGGCACAATTCGTATGCAGGCCCTGCAACAGAGTTTGGTGCTGCAACGAACTCAGGATATGCACGGGCTGTATTTCCTTTTTCCTACCGAAGAATCGGGAATGCCCCTTTCCCGAGCCATGGGGGTTTCAGAATTACGGATATAGGCTAAGGTTTTTGAAACGAAGGATGGGATGGAAGTGATGGAATGGTGGTTTAGATGGGATTTGAGAAGGAAGGGCATGGAAAGTCACTTGGGTTATTTAAGAATGGTTATCTGAGAAGCTCGAAGGAAAAGATTGATTGTAATAGCCTTGCGAAAAGGGAAACCGAATGTGATGTGCACTTAAGTGCTAGTTGCTAGGCTCGGACTGTTTCACGAAATGCACTTTCCTCAGACGTTGTTTCAATTGTCACGGCGAAATATGAAGAGCTGACGCCACACATCCATATCGGAATTCTCGTTTTCGGCTTCCGCGCCAGTGCTGGATGGCGGAAAGTCTCCACCCGGTATCTGCATTACAACCACCTGAAGCACGCTTCGTGGAGTTGGTACTCTTCCGCTATCTTTGTTGCGGTCATGTCCGAATATAGATGAACCTACTTCTAACCTAAAGCTTAACTCGCGATAGTACTGTGGTATATTTATATTGCATCATCTATCCAAAACACTAAAGCACGGCATCACGCTCTGACAGGTTAAAGTTGGTTGCCTGACCCAACACAACGATTATAGGTTCCAGCTAACCTCGTGGGGAAATAGTACATACGTTATCTCTGTTCCTTCTACGTGGGTGGCTGTTCGTCCGAACCGACGCTTCTCACCTAACTATTCGTTTCGTTGAAGTACAGTCAGCTATAGCCAGCCGAGCACTACTGTTTGAATATAAGGCTAGAAGATATGGAAAGTCCGGAGTGTACAAATTGTTGACAGGAGTTCGGCCGAAGGAGTTCCTGTGAAAGCCGGAGGCGCTAGGTATAGAGATTTGGTATTAGTGGTGGAGATATTTCGACCGAGTGGCTAGTTCCGGATGTGAGCTCAACGAAGCCTAGCTTTACAGCTCTACATAAGATAGCACTCGGGTTTCTGGGTTAGGTATGCTTTCTTCTTAGTATATAAGCCAGCTCTTTTCACTTCTTTTGTACGGTAGACAATTAAGAACCTCAGTCTTCCTTCTAGTTGTTCTCATCAGGTTATGAGCCCTCGTGCTTTCTCGTTCTAATTCCCACTATCTATCGACTTCCCTCGAATTCCATCAAATCAACTGCAGTGATTCGGAATACTCGATAAAGCTCGAAACGATCGGCAGAAGAACCGCAAGCACCTCCGAAAACTTGATTATCTTGATTACTCCCTCCCCCTACCCGACATGTCGTCCGCATCAGTATCAGTGAAGCTCACCGAACGCAATTATAGGCAGTGGCGAGTTGAGGCCGAAGCCATGCTTCAGGGGCTGGGCCTCTGGAAGTATGTCACCGGTGAGATGAGGGTACCGAGACCTCCGCTTCCGCCTCCTGCACCTGCACCTGCTTCCTCCTCCGATGCTTCCTCCACCGGCACTTCTTCCTCCGACGCCTCCGCCTCCTCCTCCTCCTCTACGAGGTTCGTACTCCGCGACCCCCGAGATGCTGACTATGATTTTCTCCCCGAATCCTCGGACTCGGCGTATCTCGGCCGCTTCGAACATTTTCTCAGAGATTGGGATCGATGGCAAATGAATAACGATAAGGCCATTGGACAAGTCATCTGCACGATGGACCCGGCAACCCAAATGAGATTCCCAAACTTTGCAGAACCGAAATTACTCTGGGAGGCGATAAAGACCGAATTCGAGAAGGCCATCAAGCTCGACGGCAATTACGAAGTAGCGAAGCTTGCTAGCTGTCGCCTCGAATCTTACTCGACTGTGGCCGAATGGCAGGCTGCCCAAGAATCGATCATTCGAGATCTTGCAACATGCGACATCCAGGTCACTAAAACTTGGAGAAAGTTCTACATCACTTCGAATCTTCCCATCACCCAGGAGTGGACCAATTTCGTCTCAACTCTCGAATTATCTGGAAAGGCCGAGACCTCAGCGGAAATCATCACGCACCTCCTTTCCTTCGAAGCCAAGCTCCGGCGAGCGCGTGGTCTGGCCCCTGATGCGGCCTTGTTTATTTCGAAGAAAGGAAGAGGCAAGAAATCGAAGACTTCCACAGCGAATTCAGTTCAGGGCCAGGCCAGTCGGAAAGAAATTACATGCTACGGCTGTGGTGAGAAGGGACACATCAAGAGGAATTGTTCCAATAAGGATAAGTTAGTTCTGAGCAAGAAGAGTGACGCTAATATGGCATTGGGAACGGATACGGAGTCATTCCTCTTCTCGATGGTTACGATAAATATGGCGTCGGCCTTAGCCTCGAGTGATTACTGGATACTCGACTCTGGAGCTACGAATCATGTCACCGGGAACCGACATCTGTTCGAGTCAGCAAGCTTCCAGCCGATGGCCAAAGGGAGCACCGAGTCAAAACGGCAAACAATAGTCTGGTTGATGCCAAGGGCTCCGGTACGGTCTCCTTCTTTGTTGAGAAGCCTGGAATGAAACCGGCGAAGATAACTCTACAGAACGTTTTGTATATCCCAGAGTGCGGCAAGAATAACCTCCTCAGCATCACCCAATTAATCAAGAAGGGAGCCAAATTTGAGTTTACGGCTGGAGGAACCACGATCAGTATAGGATCGACAGTCGTGTGCCATGCATCAATCAATAATGGCCTCTTTATGCTCCGTGCGATGTCCTCAGTACCGACCTCGATCCCGACCTCAACAACGGCCCTGGCCTCGAACTCGGAAGGGGGGAGGATATGGTATATTCGAGCATTCAGGAAGTGGTAGACGACAAGCATATTCTCACATGGCATACCCGGCTCGGACATCTCTCCCTCCCGGCGATCAAGAGGCTTCCAAGTATGGTTTCGGGCATCCAATTGCACTCCAAAGGCCCTTCGAAATGCGTATGCGAGGCCTGCATAATGGGCAAGATGTTTCGGCAGCCATTCAAAGCTATGAAGCCCGAAGATAAGGTGAAATCTCGACTACTCGAGCTGATACATTCAGATGTTATTGGGCCAATGCCTACCCCTACGATGAGAGGCTTTCGATACATCATAATGTTCACGGATGACTATTCCAGATATACCGTGTGTTACTTCATGAAACAGAAATCCGAAGCGCCGGCCCGGTTCAAAGATTACGTCGCCATGGCAGAAAGGCAGCATCCGAATTCAAAGGTATGCCGCATTAGAGTTGATGGGGGCGGGGAATATGAGAGCAGAGAGCAGTTTCTAGAATACTTGGCCAAAGAAGGAATCATTCGAGAAGTATCAGCGCCATATTCACAACAACAGAATGGGCTCTCCGAACGAAACAACCGTACGATTATGGATCCAGCTCGCTCAATGCTGAAACACGCCGGGATGCCAAATAAGCTCTGGGCGGAAGCCGTGGCTACGGCTGTTTATATCAAAAACCGAGTACCGACTCGTGCAATCCCGAAGACGACCCCTTATCAACGATGGACCAAGGAAAAGCCAAATATCGCTCACCTTCGAGTCTTTGGATGCCTGGCTTATGCGTGGATACATGGAGACCTGAGGAAGAAGCTGGATAACCATGCCTACAAGTGTATCTTGCTCGGCTACTCGGATGAAACCTCGACCCAGTACCGTGTGATGGATGTCAATTCGGGCCGAGTTTTTATGGCCCGCGATGTTAAGTTCAACGAAATCATACTCTACCATCAGCTCCTCAAAACCTCAAATCAGCCCAGAATTATCCTCGAACCAGCGGAAGAATCTCCGAATGACCCACCTTCTCCAATTATCCCAGCTACGAAGTCATTCAAGTCTATTGAGCTGCCAGCTACGAAGCCACTTAAGTCTATTGAGCTGCCAACTACGGGCCGAATCGTACCCTTTGATGATTCGGATGATGATTCCTTGTCGCCTCCACCAAAGACTCGAGAATCAACCCCGACTCCGGCCCCTCCAAACAATCGAATGGTTCAGGAACTTAAGAGCAATATGAATTGGAGTGGTCCCGCCTCAAACTCTCGGACTAGAGGGGGTGGAAAGTCGGATTCGAAGATAAGTATAGCCATGATGATTGAACCTGGCCCGAAAACTTACAAAATAGCTCTTAATGCCGATGATTCGGAACAGTGGAAAGAAGCTATCGGTAAGGAAATGGCATCGATGGAAAGTCATGGAGTTTTCACCTTTGTGCAGAAGGTGCCGAATGGTGCTAGCATGATTGAAAGCCGATGGGTAATGGGCAGGAAGTTATTAGCGAATGGTCAAATTGATAAATGGAAAGTAAGACTTGTTGGTCGAGGAGACCTTCAAAAACCCGGAGACTATAATGAAATCACATCTCCAGTTATTGACTCGGCATCGATCAGGCTAGCTCTCGGCCTTGCAGCAGAATACGATCTAGAGATAGCCATACTCGACATTCCGACGGCATTCCTCGGCTGCCCCCTCCATGAAACCCTCTACATGCGGCTTCCGGAAGGAGAATGGCCGGATCCACATGGTCGAGCCCGCCCGATAGTCAAGCTGAATAAAACCTTGTATGGCATCAAGCAGGCAAACCGGGAGTATTTTGAGGAAGTCTTTGATTACATAGTTGATGAACTCTGCCTCCAGGCCTCGATTTCGGCCCCGGGTCTCTTCTTCGGTGGGAAACTTGGTAATTCGCACGGTATCCTTGTCCTTGTATATGTTGACGATATTATGATCATCGGCTCTTCGGCCCTCGTGGCCTCGATCTCTAGCCGGCTGTATGACAGATTCAAGGCCGGAGGTCAGGTTCCTGTTTCCGACACCTTTCAGTATCTCGGAATGACGGTAACTCGGGACCGACAGAGGAAGTCAATTGCCATCGACCAAATAGGATACATCAAACGAATACTCGACCGTTTCGAGATGACCGACTCGAGAAAACGCATGACGCCAATGGAGATCGGATACAAGCCCCACGCAATACAAGCTAATGAAGAGCCCTTCGAATCCGGAGTATACCGGAAGGCTATCGGATCCATTCTATATGCTGCACTCGGCACTCGGCCAGATATCACGTATGCCGTTACAGCTCTCGGCAGATATGCGGCGCAGCCCTCCACACTCCATTGGGAAGCAATTAAACACCTGCTCCGATACCTCAAAGGCACTGCCGAATACAAACTTACCATTTACGACTCGGCCAGAATCAGCCTCGGAAGGGACCACGATTCGATCATTTGCTTCGCCGATGCCGATCTAGGAGGAGAAGTTGACTCCAGCAAGTCGACCTCGGGAATCCTCATATACGTCCTTGGTATCCTGGTTATCTGGAAATCCAAAAAGCAGACGATCGTTGCACAGTCGACCATGGAAGCTGAGATGATTGCTACGGCATATGGAAAAGTACAAATTGATTGGCTTCGGGATCTTACCTCGGAAATGGGCCTTGGGATCGGCACTCGGAAGATATTGAACGACGGCCTCAATTGTGTCACGACTCTCAACTCGGGAAACTTCCAGTCCGATAGCAGGCATCTTCGACTTCGGTACCATTCGATTCACGAAGCTATCGCCAAAAGCCAGATCGAAGTTTTGTACGTACCAGGCACGGAGATGCTAGCAGATGCTCTCACCAAGGCCCTCGGAGGAGTGAAACTCGGAGAGTTTGTGCAGGAAGTTGGTCTGCATTAGGTGGTGGATTCGGGCATGGATTAGGGATGATTAGGTGGTGGATTCAGTATGGAATCGGGATGGTTAGGCATGGAATCGGGATGAAGGATTTTGAGCATTTTCTTTGATCAAAGCTTTGGATTTTGTTTTGTTTCTTTCGTTTTATAAGTTGGTTTTGTTTGGAAGACCTTAGGCCAAAGAGGGAGTGTTGACAGGAGTTCGGCCGAAGGAGTTCCTGTGAAAGCCGGAGGCGCTAGGTATAGAGATTTGGTATTAGTGGTGGAGATATTTCGACCGAGTGGCTAGTTCCGGATGTGAGCTCAACGAAGCCTAGCTTTACAGCTCTACATAAGATAGCACTCGGGTTTCTGGGTTAGGTATGCTTTCTTCTTAGTATATAAGCCAGCTCTTTTCACTTCTTTTGTACGGTAGACAATTAAGAACCTCAGTCTTCCTTCTAGTTGTTCTCATCACAAATAGTAGACCTTAGAAGGGTGCCATCGAACGGTTCGGAGGCTATTTTTCTCGCTTATTTGGATGTGTGTCACTGAAAATCACTCGGTTAGTTTTGCGGAGTTCAGTTGCATATCCGGTGGCAAGAGTGATATAGATTATACTCGGAACAATGGTATTCTTTATGACATCAACCCCGTGGCTTCTGTGTTCTGGACCTGTGGCATCCTTTTGATCTATTGACCTCCGGACAAAAAGGTTTTGTTCAATAGAGAGTAGTGTTGCTGTTTGGAGTAGTATATTTTCTAGCTTTATTTAGTAGAAAATAGTTTCACTGTTCAGGGCAGTGCATTTTGTGGTTTCATTGGATAGATATTAGCTTTGCTGTTCAGAGCAGTAGATTCGCTAGCTTTGTTGGGTAGAAAGTATCACAGCTGTGTGATATGAGGATTGGTAACTGAATAAGAATCAATAAAGAATGGTTATATTTGTTTGAAAGAAAACTGGTTTATTGATGATGAGAATAACAAACAGGTTTTCAAGCCATGGAAACTGGTTTGTAAAATAATAAAAAAGTTTATTAAAAGGAAAAACAGGTTTTGGCAATTGAAAACAGGTCTAGATACTTGTTGAGAAGATAAAAATAATGTAAGCTTGGAATAAATATAGGTGGTGTACAAAGTTAGATAAAGTTTAAATGTATTTGGAACAAGTGAGTTAGACTGACAACAGTTGCAAATATTGTATATAAGGCTAATGATTTGGTACAGGATTGGATTGCTCTTTGTCACAGTTGTGCTGAGTGATGATTAATGGTAGAGTAATGATTGGTAAAAAATTCAAAGGATAATGCACAACAAGAATGAAATCAGGTTTCAAGTGCAGGCTAAAGCACGATGAGAATGAAATCAGGTATGGAATGAATGCTAAAGTACGATGAGAATGAAATCAGGTTGTGAATGACAGTTAATTCACGACAGGAATGAATTCAACCTTCGAAACAGGTTTTCACAGGAGAAATAGGATTCATGCAAACACTGGTGTACAAAGAAAGCAGGAGTTCAGATGTATTATGGAATGAGTGAATTATTGTATATAAACCAGGTATTCGGCAGAGGATAAGTTTCTGTCTTTACTTGTTCTCTCCTCTATTAAACAATTAATTAGCTTTGGCTTTCACTTCTTTCACATTCGGTAATTCTGGATTGAGTCTCCTGCATACAGTCTTTGTGCTTTTAGCTACACACTATTGTTGATTCTTGAGCCCTCTGGCTTTCGGATTGTATAGCCCTTAGAACCCCCAGCCCTGAACCCTCGATACCCAGCCCTGAATCCTTGACAGGAGAACAAGTCTACAATCCATTCTACCGGTTACATTCATGTTTTATATACTGTTACCCTTACCAGTTAGGCTGCTATTATGATCACTGAAATTGCAACAAGTCCTGTAAAGTTTTTAAATCAGCAAGCAATTTCGAAAACAGATTGATCACCCAACCCTACTGGAGACATATCTGTTTATCTTGTTTGTGGACCTTTCTAAGACCTACAAATCCAGATATTTTCATAAACCAGTACCATTATATTATATGAGCCAAGACGAAAGGACCAGTGACTGTATTTATTGTTGTTATTGTTCAGATAAAGATGGAGATTGAGACCACAATTACCTAAACCCAACCATCCACTTTAACTGTGAAGCAATTCAAGCTAGAAGCTGTAACAACTATCTGCAACTGTGGAAGAGAGGAATTCGATACCTTTTTCAATTGCATAGAGGAACAAGACATTATACGCTGCATACTTTGGATTATCAACTTCGAATCATTGTTGCCTTGGTACATAGCCCACCACCAAACAACTACACTTTTTTAGCCGAAATACATTAAATCAGACATTCAAGCCCATATCGAAGCCATCAAAGAGTGTTATTCAATAAATGAAAAACATTGACAGCGATTCACCATTGGATCTCAATGTGCTGGAACCCATATATGCATATTTCGTACTAAATTCCTTGTGGCAACAACTGCCAGATAAACTGGAAAAGCGATACCTGGAAGCACATCTGTAACATGTGCCTTGAAGTAGCACAAAAGTTCGGCCGGAAAATCAACATATACCTATACCAATCACCATTAGAAAATTGTTAAGATGTCAGGAGAATTTTCAAGAACAGCCCGCAATGTGACATTGACCAGAGAACTCCAGCTGCAATTGGAAAATGTAATGAATGTGAATACGAAAGCAATAGATGAAAAACGACTCCGAAAACATATCCAAGGAATCAACACAGGACTGACAGCTCTTTGTAGGAGGTTCCGCCATATATATAAGGTGCGGCTCTGTACTCGGCTATGACTCGGCTAAAGTGCACAGTCCTGGTTATCTGTGTGTCGCTAGCTAGTCAATGAAGCAATCTTTTCACGACCCCTCAATTGGTAGCAACTTCTCAAAAATTCTTCTCTTTTCTTGGTTCTTGATCATGCGATGCTTGACAGCTTTCCTTCCGTGATCTCATCATGGGCAGGTGTGCAAGAAGGTTTGCTGAGCATTTCCTGAAGAAACTCGACACGACGAAGATTCTGTGCTTTGGAACACACAAGGAAGCAACGTTCCATATGTATCTACTTACGAACAAACGATTTAATTACATGCTGTACAACCTGAAGCTTTACCTGCAGTATTCTGGTTGGCCGGCGTTGTGTTCTAGCCTTCATAGGCATAGCGTTACAAATTTAGAAAGAATTTCACACACACAGAAACAGAAGGTGAAGGTTGCAACTGGCCTATTCCAGGGGCCGATAATGATGATGGCCTGATCCATTATTTTCCAGCAGCTGCTCGTACACCCCCAGATGCAGCTACTGCCGATGTTATGGCTATTAGTTGTCAAGGAGTAACTGACTTCTATGCCACAATCTACCAATCGTACATGTCCCAAAGCAACGATCTCTGACATCACATACTGTCCCGTCAGGGCCAGCTCGCCAATGTCACCACCGTGTGAGATGATGAGCTGACAGAGTAGGAGTAGTGGGGCTGTTGATTTGACATGATGATGAAAATGACGGCTTGTCTTGGTGTCAGTGGTGTCAATAGTGGCGGAGGAGGGGCTTTCTCCAAATCGTACCATAAACAGCATTAGCCTCCACTGTTCACTGGTGTCCTCAAGTTGGAGACTGTCAATCTATTTCTTCACAAGGTCGAGCATTGGGTACGCAAAGGTGGTGCGGCAATGGATACTTTAGAGTTGGATAAGCATATTGATTTGGCGTGACGGATCATGAACCCAAAGGCGTACAGTTGGTTCACGCATTGGATCCACCAGAAGGTGTCATAGTCATTCTTCCTGCAAACGGCTCTTATATATGAGCAATGCGGCCTCTCTTTGAATCTGCTTTTCGCCATTGTTTTGTCCCAGAAGTCACCATTAGCACAGTCCGAAAGGAGATCCATGCACTTTGCCACTCCAAATGAGATGTCGTATAGTTCAACGAGTGATTCTCTGAACTTATCTTCATGTTGCAAAAAGAAACTACAATCACACATGAGGATCTTGTTTATGAAGAGTACTGCTCCAAGTTACCTTCATGAATCCCAGATCACATCATCGCCTCAGCCCGCATGCAAAAGAAACTTCTGCCCAAGATGCCATTCATTTTGGCTGCCACCATAGAGATGGTTGTTGAATTCTCTGAGCGTACAACTCCGCATCCTGCTATCACAGCTATGCCAATCAGTTTCACCCCAGCTAACAATGCTACTGTTTCAATGCCCACTGGTTCAGAGCCGATAGACCTGTCTATAGCTAACACCAATATCAAGTTCTACTGCAGTAGCGGTTTTGGACATGAGGCATATGATTGTGCAACTCCAGACACATGTGGACAGGGCCAAGCATTCCGTGCCAGAGGTGGCGGAAACCATGATACACGGAATGGAGGTCGTAATCGCAATGATAATCGTCATGGAGGCCAGAGATGTTCAACCAGGTCTACAACTGGGAACTTCAATAACATTTAGACCACTGGGCACGACATAATCACAAACGATGATAATGATTACTTGGCGGTGGACCAGAAGACTGTTGAGGGGGAGGTGCCCCAAGGAAATGACAATTGGGAGTAGCGATAGAATGTCCTACCACCCAAACGGTGATTGGGCAAGCTAGGGAAACAGAGGAAATAATGGAAAGGTATAGAAAAGGGCATATGGCATGCAAAATTGTACTTGAGCAGCCTGACACATGATGAGATATCTGCTTCTCCTAGTTCACCTGATTCTGACATCAGTTTACCTAACTCTGACTTACTATGTTTTAATGCTTCCATTTCAACCTCCAATAACAAAATTCGTTCAACATATTTCTTGTTTGATTGCAGCGTATCCTATCATTATGTTGATACCGCTTATGCCAATTCCTTGCGTCTAGCAGTTCGATTTTGCGTGTACATGAGAGTCTCTGTGGCAGAAGAAGAGAAGGCAGAGGAAGATAGATTGCAAGTTTGGCTCGATGTGTCAATATGAGGAGTAGCCAGCGATTGCATTGATATTTCTGGTTGGTATACAGTTTTCCTCTTGGGAGGCCTCTATGATCCAATTCGTAGTAAAGACTGGATGGCAGTCAATTTACACCTCATTGACCATAAAACTAATACTTTAAATATGCTGGAGCCGGATTGGGCTGTTTTGTATCAAGGCTCCCACAATACTTCAACAATCATCACAATATCGCAGATAGGCCTCCCACCGTACCACGGACGATTGAGAGAAGTTCGTATGTACTGCAAAACAGTGGCCCATAGATTGGCTATTAATATGTGTGGGAGGTTCAGATGTGTATATAAGGTGCGGCTCCATGCGGCTCTGGTGTAGTCTATGGTCCATGTTACCCGGCTCTCACATGAATGACATCCGTGTCATTAGCTAGCTAATAGACAACCTTCTTGCGACCCCTCAATTGGTAGCAACACTTTGTTTTCAGCGTCAAACGCATTCGTTCGATCGGTTTTTCCCATCGTTTTGTCAAGAAGGAAGGAGGGGTCTCATCAAAGTCCTAACCTCCACTGAGTCGCGTCGATTGATGGCATCGTCGATCTCATGGCCACAGCTATCTGAACTGAGCCTGCGAAGTCACATCCCGCAATACGGTATTGCCAGATATGCCGGAGAAGCTAAAGTCTGAGCAACCGAATCATCTCCTTCGGCCCACGGCATTTACCCGTCGTGTGGAAGCATCCAAGTACCTCCAGATCCGGCGAAGCATCCAAAACCCATCTGATCTGACCATTTCCGTGAGCATCTCCCATCAAGCCTCCGTGTAGGCAAAGAATCATGTTGAAATTCGGAGCACTCAGCCCACCTGTATCATCGGCATCAACTTCGGCCCGAGAATTATCAATCTGGGATTACCAAGAGCTTCGGGCAACTGAGTCGACACTTCAAGAGTACTTTGACTATCTACTAGCTTGTTTCTCTGCACCAAGAACAAATACTGTGCCCACACCGGACCTTCCAGAAACCATAACACCACCGCCAGCATCAGTTGACTGGAGTCAATTCCAAGCCGCGGAGAGGCAAATATCTTACTGGAGGAATCGCATTCGATCACTGCAACAGAATCTGAGGAATCTCAACATCAACTATCAGCAGGCTGCGCAATCTCTTAATTCATCACCACCTCCACCACTGTCATCGCCACCAGCATTGTCCCCGCCACCATCCAACGCACAACCGCATGCACGACCGCAATGCTCTTCACCGCCGCCACTGCCGTCATCCCCGCCAGCCTTGTCCCCGCAACTCTGTCTGTCCGTATCAGAGTGCAGAGAGCAATTGACAGCATCTCGCTTTACCAGCGACCGTGACACACGATCGGCTACGTCACTTGGTTCCTCAAACTGGTAGAGCGAGTGGTAGATCTTCGCGATGACATGTGCCACGGAGTCTCTCAAGTTGACAAGCTGCTAAATACGGATCACTGGTATATCTGGAAAGATCCGAAGTACGGCAAGGATCGTGCCTACCGATGGATGCTATCTTGGATTGGTGCAAAGTGTGCAGTGACTTTAGGAGTCAGCACATACGGGCCAGCGCTATCGTGGGAAGCATTCACCACAGCATTCCGGGAGGAGTGCGACCCAGAAGAGCGCGAGCGTGTGCGGCAAGAGCACTGAGAGCACTGAGAGCACCGAGAGCACCGAGAGCACCGAGAGCACCGAGGGCACCAAGAGTACCGAGAGCACCGAGAGCACCAAGAGCACCAAGAGCACCGAGTGCAACTTGGGCAAGATAAAGAGTGCGAACGCGTGCGGCAAAAGCACCGGGAGCAACTATTGCAAGATAAGGAGCAACAATGTCGTATGCACTTCAACAATGACACCGAGGATAAGGTTGCTATCTTGGAGAAGCGAGTGGTACTGTTGGAACGACATATCATGCGAGTTGCGCAAGAGCTTCATCAACGAGCGTTTCCGGCAAGTGGTTGTTTGAGTAATGGATCAAGACGGCAACAGCAAGAACGTCTGCTTCGAGTGGAATCGCCCGCATGCCAGTGGAGCGACAACATTGATTCCTGCCGGATATACATGATAGTATTCGAATCCGGCAGCCAGCTTCACAATCCCCTCCGGCAGTCAAAGGACTTCTCTCCTGCAGTATCGCCGGCCCCGTCTCGACAGACATCTCCTTGTCACGGTTGTGTCGAGTGAGGATCGAAGAAGGAATAAGGATCGATGAAGGGGAAAGGGAATACGAAGGAAAACAGGTTTCGTTGGAAGGAATCAGGTTTTGTTGGAAGGAATCAGGTTTTGTTGGTTGTGTTGTAAATATGGCGTGATGGTTATGGCGTAGGCCGCGGATTGAAAGGGTTGCGTACATAGTTGGGTGGAGTTAGGATGTATTTTGGAACGAGTGAGCAAAGGTGACGACTGTCGCGTTAACTGTATATAAGGATGCTGGATTTGCGGAGGATAGGTTTGTTCTTCACTCGTTCTCTAGTCTACAAAACAATCAATAGCTTCAGCACCAACCTTTGTTCAATTCTGTGATTCCGGATTTCGAGTCTCTTGCTTGTTATGCAGTACCCGCGATCACTGCACCACTACACAATAACCCCGTCTTAGTTTGGTTTTTATAACCCCTAGAACTCCGAGCCTTGAACCCTTGACAGAAGAACGAGTCTACAATCGATTCTACCGGTTATATTTCAGTATATGTGCCGCTATTCCCATCGAAGCGGCTGTTACTTTTGCCATAGGCCTTGCAACTCCCTCTGCTCCGGGTTTAAATCAGTTGGAAACTTCGAAAACAAGCTCACAGTACACAGCTTTTGGAGACACTCCTGCGTTGTGTGCCTGTGGAAACATCGACGAGAAGGATCCGCGCTGTTTAAATGCCAGCATACGACAGCAATATACCACAACAATCCAGAATCAATTTCTTCGACCTAGCTGGTCGAACCACCGAACTCTTTGAACAAGAACCCCTAAACGCCTTCGATAGCATCGGCGCTATCCTTAACGAACCCGAGGAACCTTTGGAAGCATATTTCTGGGACGAACCACAAGCGGTATCTCCTTGGAATAGCTATTGGACAGAAACAGCAGGCAACGGAGGAGGCCTCCAAATTGACGACACAGTATTCAAAAACTTCTGGACCAAGTATTACGGTCTGCACGTCAATTGCCAGAACGAGGATCCGTGTTACTGCGAACACAACTGCGGAGGAACACACGAAACGATCGGTAGAGCAGCGGAAGCTCAATCAACGATATCAGAACTCACGATCAAGGCAACTCAGAAGGACATAGAAAGTCAAATCTCGTGGGCGGACTACAACGAACGAAAAGCAAATAAGGGAAAGGAAGTTAACCGCGAGTTACATCCAGCCCCGCTACCAACCCCGCTGATCATCGTAACAATACCCAGCAAACACGAGGTATTCTTCTGGTAGATGGTCAACCCATTTTTAGAAGCAGAAATCGAAGCGGCAGTTCAACAAATTCAAGACAATATAAACGAAGTCAGAGACTGTTTGACAGAACCCCGCCTCATTACAGCCGCCTCCCTACACCATCAGAAAGATGTCGGGAGAATCTTCAAGACCAACTCGCGATGTCACATTGACTGGAGTGTTACAAATAGAGCTGGAAATCGTGGCAGCGAAAAATACAGAAGCCATGAACGAAACACAGCTCCGCAATCACATCACGGACATCAACAAAGGGCTTACAGCAATAAGCCAGTTACCAACAACCAGCAGACTGAACGAATTGCTCAAGGAACAGCAATCTGTAAAGAATGCGGAAGTACGAATATCGGAACTGTTGGCAGAAGGAGAAAAAATAGTCCAGGAAAAGGACAACTTGAAGCAGGAACTACTGCTCACTCAACAAGCAGCGGCCACCACAGAAACATCAAAAACATGCGAACATGGGGATCTGGAAGAAGCAATCCGGATTCTAAAACAGGCATTGGAAGAGGCAAATCCAGACCTGGCGGAACTGAAAAGGGATCTGGAAGATGCTCAAACTCAAATGGAGATATTTAGGAATCTGGCGGAGGAAAATCGACAACAAGTAACTAGGATCCTGAAGCTGACGGAGGGAAGAAGGGTAGAAACAGGAGAAAGGACGTATAGAGAAGAGCGAGAGGTAAAAGTGAATGACATCACCAGCTTCTCTGGAGAAGATAGGAAGGAACTTCGAGGATGGAAGGTGCAGTTGGCATTGAAAATAGCCGACAAACCAAAAGCATTCAGCAACGAACAGAAGAAGCTGAGGTATGCAGTCGGATGTCTAAAAGGAGTGGCTCGGGCACAGTTAATGCCACACTGTGACGAAATCTCAGGGGAAGTAAAGCTCAATACCCTGAAAGACCTAGTTGACCTGCTGGACGTAGCATTCGGAGATCTAGACAGAGCAGCAACGGCGAAGAGGGAACTTGAGAAACTCAGGCAACGAGACCGCGAATTCTCCCAGTACTACGCGGAATTCAAAAGATATGTAGTCGACACCAAATGGAACGAAGATGCACAATTGGACGCACTACGAAAAGGACTGTCCAACGAACTCAAGGACTGCATACAACACATCGAGGAGCCAGAGAGCATGATCGAATTCGTTAAAATGGTGTCGAAAAGAGATTCGCAACTGAGAAGAAGAGCGGCAGAAAAGAAATCTGGGAAATGGGAGGGTTATAAGAAGGCCGATTCGACGACCAACACCACATCCGCCCCAGACACAGCACCTGCCGGATCAGTCGCAGGTTATCACGGCCCCGCTCCAATGGACCTCTCGGCAGTCAAAGGAAAGAAGAGTACACCTGAGGAAAGAAAGAGACGAAGGGAAGGAGGATTGTGTATGTATTGTGGGGATAGCAGACATTTTGCGGCATCATGCCCAAGGAAGTTGAAAGCAGCATCAGGACAGACGGAAGTGTCACTTTTTAAGAAGGCAGCAAACGAAGGAGACGCAGATTCAAGTACAGGAAAAGGGAAAGAAGTGGAGTCGGGAAAAGTTTAGCCCAGTGCAATAAGGATGGCAATTGCGCTGGAAACGAATCTCCTTTGTCAGTTAATGCTAGTTTTGGTATTTCGCAGTTTTCTATATCAAGCGCAGAAATAAAAGAGTCTTCTATGGAAAGCAAACATCTCGTTGTGAAATGCTCGCTGAAAATAGAAGACAAGATCATTGATACCCACGCTTTGATAGACTGCGGAGCTACTGGAATAGCATTTATTGACAAAGATTTCGTTCGCCATCATCAGTTACAAGAACAAGAACTAAAAGAATCAAGAGAATTAGAAGTTATAGATGGAAGACCCATCGAATCAGGAACCATTACCACTATGGCAAAATTGAACTTAGGCATACGCGGGCATCAGGAGCAGTTACCAGCATTCGTTACGAAACTTGGACACTATCCAATCGTACTTGGATTACCATGGCTACAACTTCACGATGTTACAGTCAAATTCCAAAAGAAAAGAATAGGATTCGAAAGCGATTACTGCCAGAAGCACTGTCAACATTATTCGAGCGTATGGGTATGGGGAAATCATATGGAAACAACGGGATCTGAGGGATCAACACTGGACATATGCGCCATAGCAGCGGCCCCATTTATGAGACGGAATAAGAAGGAGAAACTCAAGGTGTACGCGGTAACCTTATACGAAATCAACAAGGCCCTAGAAGTCAAGGACCTTCAGGAAAAACCGCTAGAACAGTTAATTCCTAAGGAATATCATGAGTTTCTCCCCCTCTTTGATAAAGTAATCGCTGAAAGACTACCACCACACAGACCGTACGATCATAAGATTACACTCCAAGACGGATTCACACCACCCTTTGGACCAATATACAGCCTGTCAAGAGAAGAACTTCAGGTCCTGAAAGAGTGGATTGAAAAGAATTTGTCAAAAGGATTCATCAGATCGTCATCATCACCATGCGGAGCACCGGTGTTGTTGGCACCCAAACCGAATGGTGGCTTACGACTATGCGTGGACTATCGAGGACTCAACGAAGGAACCATAAAAATCGATATCCATTACCATTAATTCAGGAAACCTTGTTGAGATTGTCAAAGGCCAAGTGGTACACCAAATTAGATGTCCGAGATGCCTACAATATGATTCGGATAGCAGAAGGAGACGAATGGAAACAGCGTTTAGGACCCATTATGGCCTGTTCGAATCTCTCGTTATGCCCTTCGGACTCACCAATGCACCAGCCAGCTTTCAGGAATTTATCAACGATACTCTTCGCCCCTTTTTGGATATCTTTTGTACGGCA